>JAOBYF010551075.1:0-15471 GCA_025403605.1 Parazoanthus darwini
ACTTTACTACCCAATCTAAGGTCGGTGCCGCGAAAAAACGTTCACGAAACGGCTACAAAGTATTTAGCAAATCTGGGACTTTCTGATTAGCAGTTTAGTTTTCTCTGACGAAGGCTGACGCTCGAAACGTCAGCCTTGCGCCATTCAAATAAAGCGGGAGGTTTGAGTAGGGGAGTTTGCCCGGACACTGAAACCCTGAATCAGTTTACAACAAAGTTTCTCAGCCGAAATTCAGGCCTCTGCTGCATCGTTTTTCGTGAGTTTGAGCTCAAGTCAGATATAGTGATATGAATATGATAAGAAAAAGTGCCCTACCTTACTGGCTACCCCCTCACTTACCTGTTCACTTGCCGCTTCACTTGTAGCTCAGTTGGTAGAGCAACGGTGATCTTTTCCGGAGGTCGTGGGTTTGATTCCCGCCGGGGTCAGAGATTTTTTCTCTTTCTCCGTGTGGGAAGGTATTACTTGGGATATTTGTAGAGCACATTATCTTATCGTATTAATATCACTACATCTGTTTGTTAGTGCTCAGCGGCCATGTCTTACTGGTTATCCCCTCACTTATGAGCTCAAGTCAGTCCGTTTCACGCGTTTATTCGCTCAAACACGTAATTTCTAGACTCTGTTTATATCCAAATGTTTATACCCCGTTTATGATCAGAAGGTCGAAAAAGCATACTGCGAAGGACAGCTTGACCTATATATATATCTCATCTATGGGAGTAACACTGCCTGGGAAAATATGACAAGATCAACTGACATAGAAATCCTCACTGATGATCAATGCACACGTTTAGCCAATTAATCGACGGAAAAGAATCGGTTTGTCCAAAAACCAGTCTTCCATCGAGATTTTTATTTATTTGTAACAATATTTAGTCAGCATGCTCTCTCACATAGGTGATTTTCAGTGAGGTCCTGAGTTAAAACAAGTTACAAATACCAAATAAAACCAAAAATACATGAAGTTAACACTGTTCAGTTTTAAAATCTGGCAAACGCTTGCATTAAAAATTAGTTATTTACAATATCTAGTTGATTAAGTCTAAACGTAAAAAATATAAGGTAACACGGAGTGTGAAGGTAAAAACTTTCAAAATTAAAAAGGAATAACAAGGTATTAAAAATGTTTATAAAAACTTGACTTGAACTCTTTTGCAGTGGCACATGATTTCAGATCGTGGTGTAGTGCGTTCCAATCATTGACGGCGTGGTAGGCTAGTCTCTGTTTCCCCCCAGTTGCGTTTGACTTTAGGAAGACGCAACTTGTTTTTATTTCTAGTGTTATAATTGTGTTTCTCGTTCTTATAAACTGAGCTTACTTGGCGCGCAAACAAGGACATCTTGTGAGATGACATTTTGAAAGGCTACCAGTTGCTCGATTTTCCGGACCGAAGTATCATTTACCACTAACGAATTTCTTGTTTTCAATATTCTGCTGTGTTATATCTTACGGGTTCCGTAATGCTTTTACTTACAAACAAATATTTAGCCTTTGACAAACGCAAATGCAAGTCAGTGCAAGTTTTGATCTTCAGACCGTTTCGTTCAACTTGCAGCTCGTTTGGCCTCTGTAAAGAACTTTCACTGACTTGCATTCTCGTCTGATCTCGCTCATAGTCAACTATGGTGTAAGCTGCATTTCGTTTCGCCACCAACTTGCGTGGACTTGCACTGACTTGCATCGACTTTCATCTATGTTCGGTCAATGCTTTAAAGATAGACTTTGAACAGAGTATCTTTCAATCACAGCCTGGCCATTGGACATCTCGCTTGGCATGGAGGACGGAGCAATACCTGACGAGAAGATCACGGCGTCATCGTGGACAACCGAAAATCCACCTCATAGGGCCAGGCTCTACTCAGATTTTCCTGGCAGTGGAGGAGCCTGGTGCCCATACCAAGCAGCGGGCTCTTACCTGCAAATCGACTTGGGAGCTTTACATCACGTGACCGCAGTGGCCACGCAGGGGAACCCATGTGGGAGGGGAGGGTATGTGAGCGAATACACGGTACAACATTCCAACGACGGTCAGAGCTGGCGCTGTTACACGGAAGAAGGGCAAGAAAAGGTTCGCATATTACGTTTATTATTTGTCTGTGTGTGGGGGGGAACTTTTTCAGAGTTAGTGTAGTACTTATGGGGACCTTTTACAGATTCCTAAACGTTCTTACTCAATCTGCTATACCTTGTACATTTCACTCTAGACTTACAGAGCAACTCAGAGTTTCATATATGCAAAGATTTGATCTCCGGATGTTTGTGGGGACTTCTTTCAGTAGTGGTAAAAGCTTACCATTAAAAGTGGGGACCTAATTAAGATTATCTAAAATTATTTCTTTTTACAAATACCGTGAGAAACATGCCTGTAGAGCTTTAAAGACGCGATACATACCAAATGTTGCCTTTAACTAACGAATAAAAAATAAAAACTTAAAAATCCCACAAGTTGGTGTTTTGTCTGAGTCCTCACTACTCGGTGTGTATTTTGAGTTCCCAGAAGTGTGTGTGTGTTCAGAGTCCCCACAAGTACCTTCGGGTCAGTATGTGTGTGTGAGTGTGAGTGTGCAGATACAGTCTACCTTAGCATAAAGTGCTCAATGCTGTGGCAGCAGAGCTAAGTATACAAATATTGGAAAATCAAAGATGCGTCATCTTTGATTTTTTAATTTCTGTATATATGTATATATTGTCGAAATGAAGGAGTTGCAAAACGGTGACATTGAATCTTTGTGGCTAAAGATCAAACCACATAAAAGTAAGGCCTTCCTTTTCTTGTCGACCTCCTAACGCAGAAAACGAAAAAACCTTCCTTGAAGGCTTTCAGAACACGTTGATGTCGGTTAGAGAAGGACAGGAAGAAATTGTCATTGGGGGTGATTTTAACTTTGACTGAAAACAAAATAATGTTTGTAAACCTGTGAAACGCTTTGCAAATTTAATGAGTGGATCAAATTTGACGCAAGTTATCAAGGAGAACACCCGTATAACTGAATATTCAAGAACTCAAATCGATCTTATTTTTACTTCAAGGCCAGAGTTGTACGTCTCTGAAGTTTTTACATGTCGGTTTCAGTGATCACAGCGCAGTCTTTTCCGTACGCAAATTTTATAGAATAAAACCTCCGCCACCGAGATCAATAGAAACAAGAAACTACAAACGTTAAGATAAAGACGCCTTTGTTCAAGATCTAAACAACGTACCTTGGCCATTGATTACCAGAAGCTCGTGTGATGATGTGGACAACTCCTGGGTCACATTTTAGATTCTATTTAATGACGCTACGAATATATTCTTCCGCACACACGATGAAGGTACGATTAAGAGGTCAAGAAATACCATGGGTGACTCCCGTTATTCGTCAACTTATGAGAGAAATAAATGCTATTCATAAAAAGGCAATCAAAACAAGAGAATGGAGGAAACCAAAAGGAAACTTGGAAAAGCTTGAACGAGCTGCTCGGAAATAGTAAGAAATCTGATAGCGTTACAACCAATTTAACCTCTGAAGAAAAAAAAGTCAAATCAAGCAATTTCAATCACTTCTTTGTTAACTTTGCCAGAAATGTAACTTCCGCATGTGCTTCCGCTGGGCAGTGTTTCCGGAGATGGCTACGACCAACAACTCACTCTGAAACGTTTACGATCCGTAACATTACTGTAGCAGAGACGCGAAAAGCGCTTAAAGAGCTAAAGCAGACTGGTCTAGATGGTATCCCCAGCCGATTACTGAAGGATGCAGCGAATGTCCTAGCTGGTCCGATAACAGAAATATTCAACATGACTGTTGCACAGGGTAAAATCCCAAAAGAATGGAAAAAAGCGAAAGTAATTCCAGTGCACAAATCTGGACCGAGAGACGACCCAGGAAACCACAAACCAATCTCAATCCTTCCGGTTGTGTCAAAGGTTTTAGAACGCCTTATCCATGGGCAGAAATTGAGATTGGTCTGTGGTTTCCTGAAAAATTCTGGCGAAGATAATAAACAACAGAATCAGAGACCTGGCCGAAAGCCTTCAACCGAAGAGCCAGTGTGGCTACAGGACTAAGCGTGGCACCGCTGACATGATATTAGGGAACTTACGATGCTGGGACGGCAACGTCAACGATAACGTTACAAAACAGTAGACTTAATTACAGAATACAGTGACTTCACGTGGAAATGCAACCAGCTGGCGTACTTTCCGTTACAAAACAATAGACTTAATTACAGAATACAGTGGGTTTACGTTGGAATGCAACCAGCTGGCATACTTTCCGTCGTCGTCTTTAGAAAACAGAACGTGAAAAGCTCAGTTCTGAAGTTATGCAGAGAATGTGAACGTAAGAGTATGAATCATTTTAATCTTCGTGCATATTTCAAGTTAAAGCCTATAGTTTTTCATATTCACACACCTTCAGGTAAAACAAAAAAAGAAACAAATGAGTTATACAAATAAGAATGGGGAAAACGAAAAGTCAAAAATTTAACAGCCGTCTTCGTTGACGTTCCCGTCCTAGCATCGTAAGCTCCCTATTTTCCCAAGACGACTTCCAGTTATTATCCCAGGATTCAAAATTTAGCTATCGAGCCCGAGCCTCAACTTGTTCTTAAATTATTCTTAAACTTTGGCCAATCTGAGCCTCGTTGTTCTTATAAAAATGTTCTTATAAAAAATAAAGCGTGTATTCGTTGACGTAAACATACCTTAACAATTTTGCCATTCCACGTATTTATGTACTAATCCCTTAGAGCTTACAGTTAATGTGCTTTTTTGTCGAACGGAGGGATTCATAAGGCTTTGTATGGAAACTTCAAGATTTTGATTCCAAATTACATGGAACTCACAAGTACACAATAAAAAGAAAAAAAAATGAAAACTCAATTTTAGTTCAGGACTCATAGCAATGTTCTACCATTTTTAGTAATCCAACGAACTCCTGTACATAGTCTTATAAATCGCTTGATTACAGAGTTGACCCAAATAAAGTAAATCGCGCAACCCGATCCCGAAAAACACAAATTGCTTTCACTTTATTGCGATCGTGTTTTAATTTGCTGGCCAGATGGTGCAAGTTGTTCCTTGTTAAACTTTTGAAGAATCATCAGAACAATTTTGCGAAAGCGTCGTTTGAAAAGGTGGTGTCTGAACGCAAAGAGGAATGGATTGAGGCAGCAGTTCAGACACAGGAGGAGGACTGGTACCCAAACTGAGCTAACCAAAAAGATAAGGGTTTTTGACCTGCTGTTATATATCTTGAAATCATCTACAAAAAACAGTTGTAGTGTCTTGTTGCTGAAAATAGGCCCAAGCGACAGAGGAATGATACTGAACAAGAGGTTTGTAAGTACAAGGAGGGCAAGTTTTCTTGCAAGAGCTCCCTCTCGTTTGACGCCCACCTGGGTGCTGGATTTCCTGACCACGATGAACATGTGGATGTACAGCGGTATTGTGCAGAGAAAGATGAAAATGTAAAAAAAAACAAGAAAGACAGACAACGGTATGCTACCAGAATGACCCTTATGTTTTAGTGCGATGCGGTTACCTGATGCTGTGCACAGACCAACACTGTCATCCAAGTTTTCTTGTCGCTGATCACGACTTACAAAGAACACAGCATAAGCATTATAAGCGATAGCGAAACACCAAGTGATACAAACACAGATGATTGCAAGTCGTCTGGTCAGATGTACTGCAGGATTCATGGAATATACAATAACTAAATACCTCTCAACACTCAAAAGCAATGACGTCATCACCGATGTAAACTGCACCACACCGAAGAGGAAGGTCATATATGGACACATAAGTTGAAAGGAAGCGGGATATATAGGCGTGCCGAAATGGATAATAGCAACCTGAGAACTGTCAATATGTACATTAAATGCAGCCGTGAGAGCAGACCAGAGACCCAAGAAGAGATCACAAACGGCCATATTCAGTAATAGGAACATTGTGGGTGATATAAGCAGGACCTTGGATGAAGGTACCAAAAATATGACAACTGAGTTCACCACAATACTAACACTTGCAAGAGGGTACAGACAGTCAAAAAGACGTCGAGAAAGAAGGTACAAAAACGGACATAAACACCGATATTCGTACTTGACCTTATCCCCAGGACCCGAATTTAGCGATATGTTTGGTTTTCTGATTCTGAGGAAATCACATGTACATTTATTTGGAAGTGTGATACCTCTAATTGTCTTTATAGCTGGAAGGGACAAAAGTTCACGCCAGAACCTGGCAAGATATGCTTGGGTGACATTAAGTGTCTCTAGCTTTGTCAGTCCATATCCAATAGACTGTATTTTGGTTTATGCCAAGTCACTGAAACAACAAACACAATTACAGTTAGTCCAGGTAGCAATGTCTGAGGAAGATATAGTGTATTGTTCAGTTCCACAGAGTTATAAAGAAGCAAATACAGATTGTGTTCTTGCCCAGGGTTTAACTTTAGAAGCCTTTTAAAATATGGTCACAGGACAGCACTTTGGGGGGGTCAATCGGACACCAACTCTACTTTCGTCACAATTAATCCGATTGACACGATATTTGGCACGTATGATATGTTTCCTTCGTACTTTCACATAAACGTAGCCACGTAGTTTCTAACTGGTAACCATGGCAACTGTGATGATATTATCCAAATCTGAATTATAAAAATTAAAAAAGATAAGAAAACAGGATTTAGCGATTGGAAAATGTTGGATCCTACAACACAACAGATCCTTTCAAATTAAATCAATCATTCATCATAATGGCTAGCTTTTTGACTTAGCAGCAAATATTTAACCCTCGAAGACGGAGGGTTTCGAATGGACCCCTCAAGGTTTTTCTAACCTAAAATCTATATCTCTGAAGTAATCAAAATGAAACTATCAGTACCTGTAGTCCAATCATAAACACACATTTTGACAATAATTAGGTGATGTCATCTTTTATTATTTACTCAAATTAATTATGTAAACTAAAGTTTGAATCAGAAAACGGTATTTTTATGATAACATTTGTTCAAGTTTTTTCTTTTCCATTTTAATCTTCATTATTTTCCCATTTTTGGCTGCAATTTAATGCTTTCTACTAAGTCCGAACAAATTTACTGCAAATTTCTTCAAAATGAAATTTTTTGAGAAATCCAAGTTGGCGGCCAAGATTGCGGACATGCTGCGAAACAATCCTTGCCATAGCAACAGTTTTTAATTAAAACTTGATTTATCTTATGGAAAGTAAATAGCTAGCCCAAAGCTGGTTACGTGCCAAAACTCAACCTTTAACGTACAACCCCCTCCCCCTTGGATTTCAATGTTAGTAAAAGTAGCTTAGTCGTCCGCGGGTTAATTAACAATCACTTACAGCGTGTGGAGCTGTTTTAACTCACTGAACGAGTCATTATTCATGTCCTCTAAGCTGTTGTTGGCCAGGTTGCTGTGGACAAAGATATACAAACAAACCAGATATATTTGCACTTTGTTTTACTACATCTACTGATAATTATAAGGTGAAAGGAGAAGAGCAGAGATCATCTTTATCTAAAGTAGTTTTCAGTAATTATTGAAAACGAATAAGATTTGATCACTTACAGATAACTGATGTTGGACAACTTTCGGAGAAAGGGTAACGGTATATCTCTCAACCCGCTTGATGACAGATTCCTGGTGAGAAAAATGTTTTGACCTTACAACGGTGAAACGGCACAAAATCGCGCATTACTATTAGTCAGTTTCGATCACGTGATATCCTTCGAAGGGCAAATATAAGCGAATACACCAGGGTAAATATTTCTTGCGAAGAGAGTTTTGCTAGGGAAGCAGATTTTCCTATATTGTACTGCAATGTTTACTCTAATCCATACTTTTAAAACTAAGTCATTTTCCTGTTTGAGTCCTTTCCAACCAATCCAATCACTGGTTTTCTTAATCTGAAATCGAGGTTTAGCAAGGCAAGTTTCGTCCGCCATTTTATGCCAACTTCAAAGCATGGATTGGAATCAAAGCATTGTTGAACCTTGCTAAATAGTTTTAAAATACTTTTCAAGACCATCACTGTCAAGAATTCTTAGAGAGAAGTTTCTGAAGATAATGCTACGACATCGGCAAAATTAGGTGAGCTGCAAGTTGTGAAATGTTTTAAAAAAGGCAAGTCTCTGCCGGAAAGTTTTTGTTCGAGTAAACTGTAAAGTCATACTCAACATGAAAGACCGAACTAATTCAGTTTTTCGACTCCATTTGTAGACAAGAGATTTACTGAAGTTTGTAGGTACAACTGTAAAGTGCGGCCGAGTATTTTTATTAACTTTTGAATCGGAAAACAAATTAACTGGTTTGGGTTTTATTATTACTAATTATTTCATGGTTCAAAGATGTCCGCTTCAAAACATCTTAACATCTTAACCCGGCGTTGCTCAAATAATCGACCTTCCGACATGTTTTGGAAAAGCAATGGTTTCCAAGTAAATTTCCTTGTAAAGTACTTAATAAAACCGTCGGTTGTATCAACTCAAGTCGTGCAGAGGACGATCTTAAAACTTTATACGCGCGGCAGTCAACTGTTAAGTGCTGGCTCTCTCTAATGAAATATCAACTTTGAATCATAAAATGAATAAACTACTTCCGCAGTATGTTGTATTGAATTTATAAACTGGTATAAACCAGTTCGTAGCTAATAGATATACTGTGTATGTATTCTAAAAAGTATAAAACATAAGAAAACCACTCTGAAACTATAAATCTGAAATGCGCCTGACTATATTTAACGTTCTTTGCTTTCTTGGTGAAGAAAAAACACGACAAGTCAGAATTTTAGTCCGAGCGTGCGAAACAAAGTTAAATATGCTTACAAGTATGTCAAATCTTGTGGCAACTGGATATCGGCCAAGCTCGAACTGTTGAGTCCGTTCAGGTTACATTTGGCTGAGGTCCCGTGGTCTGTGTCCTTGTAACAGCAACAGTGTTGAGAGCACCTGACTTTTACAACCTCGTAATCAAAAGCTGCTCTTGTGACGAAGCAAATCACAAAGAGAAAAGAAATGATATAGAGTTTCGTCAGGGGCTGAGCAGCCATCTGGTGAATGCTCCTGGCAACAAAACAAGTCTTTAGTTGGTCACACGATTTTTATCGTTGGTTTGTACATGTGTTTTATTGAATGGATAAATTAACTTAACAAATCTACCTCTGGATATGAGTAAGCCTTTCATAAAGTTCAGTGGCAACGGACACTGTTAAAGTGTTTCGAGCCACCTTAAAGAATGAAGGTTTTTAAACATGAACTCGATTAACAGCTTTACCCATAAACGGGTTAAAAATCGACACCAAGCGAAAGATGACGGTTTGTTAACTTGAGAGAGACGACAGACGTTGTGTTTTCTCTGTGACTGTGCTCAAGGAAATCTTGCTATTAAGGAAAGAAGAACATCGACAGTAAAGGAAGTGTAAGTTTCTTGCCACAGGAAAAATAAAAAGTAACGATTCACATTTTCCCAGTTTCTTCAAAGCCCACGCCGTTTGACGCTTTGAATTGTTCTCTATGTTATTAGGCCAAATGACGGATGGCTTTTTCCCAAATTGGACTCGGCCCATTCAATTACCTATACTATAATATGCATGGTAAGATTACTGCAATCTGATTGGCTAAGAGCTAAGAGCTGAGAGCTCCTCATGTAATTGCACCGGTTCAGTAGACAAAACAAAAAAGACCGCCATGTTTGCCGATTGCAACGAAGAGACATATCAAACTTTAGAAGACAGAGCATCCAATAAAAACAAAAACAGCTGGCTTAAAATGGGAAGTCTTGGGCAAATCAGTCTGAACACGATGACAACAAGGAAAGTTACAAGAAATTGCTTAATTCTTGCACAATAAAATGTTTGGTTGCTCAGTGAGAATCAAAGTTCGGTCGTTTTGTAAGGAAACTTCAGTTCAAACAAAAAAGCTTAGATCAATCAACAATCAACAGTCAAGAGTAAAACCAGAAACAAACTTAAGCTCAAAGCAGCTCTTCTATGATCGATCTTTCAACCGTTTTTAGGTTATGGTGGTTGTTGCTAAAATATTAGAAACCAAGTGGCGTGCGGCTGCGGTGCTCGCCAGTTTTTCCAGACTTTTGACCGAAGTTTCAAAGATTGCAGATATCAATGGCATGCTAAATCTTGCAAACGTTGCGAAAAATACTTCTTGGATTATTTTACTTAATTATTTGCTAGTAACCAGCGGTTAGGTTCGACTAAACCAACATTTGAACAACGAGAATTAACCTTCAGGTTAGCCAAATTAACTCTCGGACGTCCAAGCTATTTTCACTAAGAAATTAACCCAAGGGTGTAAGCAGAGCTCGAGCAGTTTCACGCAACGGCTCGCAAGCAGCTCTTACATGAATGCATTTTATTAACAAGTAATTGAATGGTTTGTTTGTGCAATTTAGGATTAATCATCACTGGTGAATATTTCAAAGACCACAAATTGAATTCACTTCGTTCGTTCAGTTTTAGGTTAGTCTTCGAAATATTTACTCGTACTGATTAATCCCAAATTGCACTCTAAACCATTCGATTGCCCATACCAATCATTTATCAAAATAACGAACTAAACAATTAGCAACGGTAATAGGACTGAGTAGATCCAAATCGGTCTGCAATTATACGAATGATACACGTTTTATTTTTTATAAAAACAACTTTATAAGAAAAACGAGGCTCAGATTGGCCAAAATTAAAGAACGATTTCAGAACAAGCTGAGGCTTGGGCTCCATAGCTAGTTTTCGAATCATGAGATAATCACTAGAAATCGTCTCGGGAAAATGACTCAGCAAATCCAAAATAAATATACGGGGATGAATTGATCAAAAATACACTCGTCAAGCAGTTCTTTTTCCAATACATGTGTTGTAATACCTTAGCGTCATTTTTTCTTTGATTTTAACCACATAAAGTAATAAAAACAATTTAAGAACAATTTGAAGCTGAAATAGCAAAAAAATTAAGAACAATGAGCTCCGGCCAAATTTACTAGATTTTATATTAAAAAAAAGCGTATAACAAAATTGGACAACCGCGAAGCGGGAGTCCGATTTGTTTATCAAAAATATTATTACAGACAGAAGTGGACAACTCAAAGACTTATTTTCAATTTATCATAAATATTACTATTTTCGAAAAAAAAAACTAAATTACGCACAGTAAGAACTTGCGATTCCTTGTGGAAATTAATTGACAGCGCTTTACTCAGTCTTTAGAAAAGCTTCTGTTGATACTTTGGTTTGATTGTAAAGACTGTGGCATTACCATTTCAATCTGCTTTGAGTAGTACTCACAGCTATTCAAAGAAATGGAATGATTGGCAGGGGAAAAGACCTGGGAGGGTCAGTTAGAACCCCTTCAAGCTCTCTAGAGTTAAAAGGCAAAATTCCTCTTCAAAGTCCCCAAATACTTTTGATCTCCTAATGGGTACGTGACTTATAACAAACAAAGAATGCAAGTTTTAATATTTTACCTTAGAACAAGAACAGCACTGAGTACATGTAATTTTGTGGAGTTGCTTTTAAACAGATAAATAAAAGTTGACAAAAATTGTGATGTTGGTTGGAATAACATCGGCCAATAAAAACCAGTACAAAGCTAGATTGATTGCAAAGAAGGGCTGCAAAAATAATGCTTCCACCAACGCAAAAAAATTTTTTTACCGAACCAACTAAAATGTCGTCTACTAACAAGCAGTCGACCATATTGATAAGTGTCATAATTGATAAAATAAAACTACTTCGAATATTGTGTTAAATAACGAGAAACAATGGAACAACAGCATGGAAAATGCTTTGTGTGATTTTTGTTCATTCGTTGAGTCGTATCATGTAAAACTCACTCGATCGCAAGTTTATGATAGTTCACAACTTGTGAAGAAAAATCGTACGCACGCATTTTCCATAAAGTAACAGCTATTTATTATAACGTTTGTTGATAAATGGGCCTTCAATTTAAGATTCTGTTACACCACAGTGCTTAACTGTAATAAGTGTTATTGTATAGATAGTCGTAAGTACATCTTTTAATATCTCTATTCACAGTGAATGTAGTTTTATAGTGCATTTGAAACTTTCTTGTCTGTGGCTCGTATCACTGATTGAAATCTCCAAACCTTTACTTGAAAGGATCATCACCCTACTAAAAGAAAGGCCATTCATTGTGCCACTTACTCTTGAAATGACATATGTCATTTGTCTATCAAGTATAATCTTTAGAGTAAGTCTGCTGCAGTATTAATAATTTAAGAAATCACCGGATAATGCTTTTTTCACTATATGTTGATTATTCTCTTATGCTGTTTATGTTATTTTTAATTTCATTGTGCTATTTTGGAAGATAAAATGAAATAAAACAGTTGATGAAAAGTTACTTTATTTTTTGACCGATGACTGTGAATGGCTTTGCTTTGTGGCTGTTTTATTGATATAGTCTCGAAAGAGCCTTTAGTCAAACATTTCTTTTTTTGTGATTTTTAATTAATCTATACGTCAAGGTGTGAAATTGAAATAGCTCTTGTGACTCACTGGCTTTTATATTCAAGATAAAGGAGCATCAATTCTTAGTAATTCAGTAGCTACTCCCTTGTCAGAAAACTGTGGTTTTAAAAATATTACTTCTAATAAAGTCACTAATTTAAAAAGATGAGAAAATTAATTCTAGTTGAGATGAAACTTGGTTTCACTGCTTCTTTTCTTACCAACCCCAACAAACTATCAACCCAAGCAAAAAAAATGGTGTCGTATACGAAGGTTCACAGTTAGCAATATCTAAAATCGCTTATTTAGGCAATTTCAAACAGGTCCCGGTAACTTGAGAAATTGAACAAAAGCTGAAGAAGAAAAATGATTGACGCTCATATCAATGTTATGAATATTACTTCGCTGATCGGCGTGGCAATTGTCCACTCTTACATGCCAGTTGTTTGACAACGTTGCCCTTCGTTGCACCCTTTAATTTGCCAGTTTAATAATCGGTTGAGAAATACAATGAATACATATTTTCTTTCAAGATCATCTTTCGTTGGAAACAATAAAAACAATTCACTTCGAATACTCGCTTGTCTGAACCGAAGAGTTCTTAAAATCTTCCCTCAATCATCCGTTAATACACAACTAGTTTACTCCGCAAACGTTTCTAAAATGCACCAGTCACCTTATAAGAAACTGCCCGACACTTCCTTAACAGACATTTCCTTATCAAAATCGTATCCGAAGAAAGCTGTTTGCATCTTTGGTCAGCCCGCGACACATCTTTATCCAATTGATTTGAAAACATCTTGAACTTATAAATAACCCAAAAAATGGAAAAACATTGGAAAACTATTATAAAAATGTCTTCTACTCGTACCTGATAGTAAGAATCATCCCTTCTTGTCTTCAGGAGCTTTTTCGATTTGGCTTAAGTTTCGTGATATTGTTTTAATTTTGGAACTATGGTGAAAAATGGTGACTTTTAACTTGAGGAAACCAACCAATCACAGATTAGATCTGTCAATAATGATAAATATATGTTTGAAAATGTGTATTTCTTGTGAAAAGGTAATCATTTTCAATAAAAGAACGTCAACAATCTTAATCTCAAACTAGGGCCGGCAGCAGAAAAAGCAGAAATGTCAAATAGGGTCATTTTGCAAACTCATGTAGCTTGGCATCAAACTCTTTGCGAAACCTCCCGTTATCGCGGGTGAATTACAGAGTAAAAAGTACTGGGTAGAAAAAATGATGACTAATCGAACGTGAATAGTTATTGAAGAGCATAAAATTTGTCAAAACAAAAATGTGCTGACGTGAATCGTTATAATGCAGTGAATTGTTAAAAAGGTTGTCACGAGTTGTAATAACGTACCTTTCGTGAACCATTGTAGTAAGACCCTATCGTAAACTTTATTAAATCAACTGCTGCCGTGAAAACAACGTACCTATCGTCAATTATAATGATAGCCTGTCGTTAATTATAATAAAACGAGCTGTCGTGAACAGACTGTACGGAGAAACATGGCGACTGGTACGTGTACATTAGTAAACAAAAAAGTGCTTTGGAAAAATATTAGGCTTTCAAATGGAAAACGAACTGATAATTAAAGGCGACGAACAAGTATTGGAAGGAGAACTAACGAACTTTAATTTAGATATTGATTAATCCAGTCGGTGGACAGTGAGTTTGTAACCCTGAATCACACGGAAATAGGAATGTTCTAAAACTGAGTAAAATAAATGGTCCATACTTTAGTCGTGCATCTTTTGAGATGGGAAGTTGGTAGAGCATTGGACAAGCTTGAGCAACACTCGCCTTCGTCTCTTGTCACTCAAACGCTTCTCTCGTGCTCTTCCGACTTCCCGCGTGCATCCATATGGTCCATTCCTTAATTAAAATTCACAACAGGTAAGTTGTAACAATTCACGACATACATAAAAAATGACAAAGAAACGCTGTGTGAGCTTGTTCAATCTCGTCGCACACTTGGTATCCCTTCGTCTTTTCCTTTGTTATTTAAATTTCTTATGCTTGTGTTGTTCATATTTCACAACATGTAAACAATAAAACATCGGACAACTGCCTTTTGAATCACAATGTACCATGTGTGAAATCAGAAAGAAAATTGAAAATGTGTGACAAGATGATCAAATTTCGCGTATCAAAGTGTGAAAACTGTGCGAAATATATGTAAAAGGCATGAACTCGTGATAACTGCTATTTGTGTAAAATTACATTCATATTTAATAGTTGTAGCCTGTGTGTAAGTAGTGACGGATCAAATTTGGTTCACAGATTATAGATTTTCATTTAAAACTGATGCTTCGAATTATATTTTGTTGCTTTAATATTGTTTGCAGACTAACTTGATGTATACATTACAAACAGGTCTAGTTAGTTATACCTGTTTCACACATGTTAACTCAAGGTAAGTTAAATTAAACCTTATTGTACAGTAGCTGTATATTTTGATAAAAATTAAAAACAATTCGGTTTATTCTATTTAGAAAATATGATTATATGCCAGGATAATAAAACAATGGCGTTTCAAATGATCAGTGTTTTCAAGAATCGAAATATCTCCATTTTCATTAAAAAACATTTTGCTCGAAGAGGGAGCCGCAAAGTTATGTGGAATTGCGACTCAGAATTACCGCGCGTGATTGGCCAAAAAGGCTTTGATTGATAGGCAGTTTGCACTGCAAGGGTTTCTTGTGTTTGAGTTTTGAAACGGATCATTGCGTCCACTCGACTCGATCTCATTCAATTCATCAAACATGTGCAGCGAAAATGTCGTTTTCTCATTTTTATTGTTAAAATAGCAGTAACAAGCGCTTCAACTTATTCCAGAAACCGAAGTGACTGGAACCTGATCGAGGAATGATTACAAAGTTCAAAAGTATGTCACTTCTTTTTAAAAACTTCAGACAGTTTAAGTGTGTTTCCGTATCGCTCTTGATACCAAGACTTCAGTCGGCGTACAGCCGTTTCAGT
>JAOBYF010552186.1:0-15467 GCA_025403605.1 Parazoanthus darwini
AGGTAAAACAAAGGGACATCAGTATTCCATGTGTAGATTATTGCGAAAAATAGCCATGCTGAAGGTGATTTCTAGAGCTAACGCCTTGAGACATACGAGCGGTTGCAAACATGCTTGCCATGTTATGATCCATGCCCCAGTACCCGCCGATGGCAAAGTCTTTGGCAAATATCCGATAAAGCATTCAGTACTGGTAAGTAACCTTCTGTTGTATTTTTTGTCTTCCTTCCGGGAGACTGGGCATAGGAATGGCGTTTGAACTCGGAAGAGACTGAATTCCCCCACCCCAAGACAAAAATCACAAATGCTAAGACAGGCAGAACATTAAGTTATAATGCGAAACTTGAATAATGGAGGCTATTATAAGACTTAGTATGGGGAATTTTCTAAATTTCTCAGAAATCCTACAATATTGCTCTTATTGTGGAAACAAAGTTTACTTACCTTGAGTTCACCGTGTACTTGTGTGTTGTGTACATTTTGGGTGCAATTTAAGGACATTTAGAGTGTGAACGTTATGGAGAGTTCCCCCACACACAACACACAGGTAATAATTCTACACTGTCAAATTGAAGGTTTTGAATTGGTGATATATTTTGTAGATGCAGATGCGCTTTGATGGTCGTCTAGGGTTTCCAGGAGGTTATGTAGATAATGAAGAGACCCTGGAGGAGGCTGTAAACCGTGAGGTTAAGGAGGAGTTAGGATGTGTGTCATCTCCTGTTGACATTACCTCAGACAACTATGTTGTGTCACATTTCTATGATGTTGATTCAGAGAAGCTGTATTTGCACTTCTTTGCTAAGCAAGTAACACTGAAACAGTTTATGGAGTTGGAAAAGAGACCAGAGAACTTGCCAAATTATGGATATGAGGTTTGTGGTAAAAACAACAGTTTAGTACTGTATGTAAACTATCTCTTAGTTGAATCGCTTATAATTATAATATTAATTAATTTTAGAATGAGTATTGTAAATAGATCTTTACTAGTGACTTCAATTACCTTAACATTAATGATCTTCTAGTGCAGTATAGTAATGAAAAAACTTGTCTCTGTACCAACCATCCCAGATCTAGGTCTGATCACAAGTGAATGTATTGGTATTTAGCCAAAGAGGCCTCCTCATACCACAAGCCAACTAGTTGTAACCAATAAGCCCCCTTAACCTTCCTTCTAATTTATAAGCCTCCCCAAACTCCCTTCTAATAAGCCCCTTTAAACCCTCTCTAACAAGGCACCCTAGGCTCCTCCTAAGCCCCCTAACTCCCTTTTGATACGTATCTATTATTTACTGATTTGTTGTAATTACAAGTTCGTTACTCACATTTCCAGGTTCTTGGGCTGGTCCGCTGTCCATTGTACATTTTACGTGACAGGAAGGGAGGACTTCCAGCATTTCTTCAAAACAACTTTATTGGCAATGCAAGAGACCAACTGATTATTGGGATAGAATCCGAAAAACTTCTTTCAAAAGAAGAAATTGAAGAGGTGTTGCAGATCTGTGGACTGCCCACTAGCCAGACAGAAGACACTAAATCAGTGTCTCAATAGATATTTTAGTGTTTGATTCAAATGCATATATCATAAGTTTTGAAATTAGGCTGTTCATATTTCTTGGGTTGGGCTTATACACAGAATGGTTTTTGCATTTAGAAAAAGGTTGAGTACAGATTTACCTCTTTAGACCGCCAGCCTTGAATGAGCCCTTACGCCCATCTCAACCCCAATCCCCTACAGAGGGTGCTGTTATTTTTAAAAGCTGTATATGCTTCTATTTGGAAATATCAGTGCTATGCGACAACTTGTTGCCACGAATAAGTATATTTAAAAATCAAAAGTCACTCCTTACACAGGTTGTGTGTTAAATTATTTATTAAATTTGATTAGGAACATTTGACTGATTTAGAAGACTAAACGAAAGTATCTTACATTCACCGTTTTGATTCACTTTTACAGCTAATATGCTAATGTGACCGGCAGTCAATAAACAATTCAGCAGTGTATACAACATTATTTATTATAATACAGTTACACTCTTTTGCTTCGTTGATTAGCTCATTAACTGTATAGTTTTGCTGAACTATACACATCAAAAACTTGAAATTGCTAAACGTTGTGATCCTTTTGCAGGTCTTTGAAAGTCATGTCACCCGTTGAGATTCCGAAGAGAAACAGTAATGAATTTTTGAAAATCAGGAATATTGGTTTAGGACCCAGTTTACAATACACCCCCCTTCGAAAAAGCCCTAAGTCCAAAAATACTGAAAAAAGAGTAAACCTCAAGGGGATAATTATATGAACTTATGAGTTGTTTACGGTAATTATAAGTTGTTTACGGTAATTATAAGTTGTTTATGGTAATTATGAGTTGTTAACGGTAATTATGAGTTGTTAACGGTAATTATAAGTTGTTTGCGGTAATTATAAGTTGTTTACGGTAATTATAAGTTGTTTACGGCAATTGTAAGTTGTTTACGGTAATTATAAGTTGTTTACGGTGATTATAAGTTGTTTACGGTAATTATAAGTTGTTAGCGGTAATTATAAGTTGTTAACGGTAATTATAAGTTGTTAACGGTAATTATAAGTTGTTAACGGTAATTATGAGTTGTTTGAGGGTAATTATGAGTTGTTTACGGTAATCATAAGTTGTTTACGGTAATTATAAGTTGTTCACGTCAATTATAAGTTGTTTGCGGTAATTATAACCCGCCATGGTTCCACTGGCCTCGATATACGTCTTCTAGGCTCGCTAACTTCCACCTACCGCAAGACCTATTTTGCACGTACCAGCTCTTTGTAGAATGCTCTTTCTCTCAAGATTCGACTTCAGAGTGAACTTCACTCTTCAAAGCTCATCTGAAGGCATTTCTGTATCTCCGTCTTGCACACTGCTTTGATTCTGAATACGTCCACACTTGGCGTATAATCTGCCCGATTTGCAAGCGGCCTAGTTTACTCACAGTGTGTCATGGTGCTCACTACTCCTGGAGTTCCTCGAACACTCCTGGATTTTTGAAATTTTCTTCCAGGGCCCTGGAAATCTCCTGGAAAAACAGATAATTTCCCTGTACTCCTGGAAAACTCCTGGAACTTTGTTGAAAATGTTTCAACAGTGTGTACGTGCTAAGCTTTTTTCGTTATATACCTTTACATACAACAGTGCCTATTCTTATTATTTAACTTATGTTTTACATTTGTCTTTCCCATTTAACGATTTTTTACATTATTAAATTGTATCTGTAAATGTAGTTTATCTGATCGCCCCAGGAGTCATTAGCTTGTTTACATGATCGAGGCTCACTGTTTTGTCTCCTTCGGGTATATCTTTCCTTAAATGTCGTAAATACATAACATTGATAAATAAATCGGTAAATTCTATGTAACAACTTCAAGTATTAAACATCAGGAAATCCTGTACCGCTCATTGGCTTGTCCGTTTTCAGTTCTAATTCGTCGTTGGTATACCGTATTTTCTCGAATGAATTACGCCGCCCTCGAATATACGCCGCACGTGAGAGCCAAAATATTAATAACCGCCGCGGTTATTAATACTTTGGCTCTCAGGTTTATTCGAATATTGAACAAAAGAAAATAATTATAGTACAATACAAAAATTACAGTAATTACAAGCCTTGTTTAATAATGTATAAACGTATATAAACAAACAAAAAATGACAAGATTATCATAGTTCGTTCGTCTTAAAACAGCTTTGGATATTTGCTTTCATTTATAACGATGTATTTCCTCGAATAACGCCGAACCCAAATCATGAAAAATTTAATAAACACCGCGGCGTATATTCGAGGAAAGACGGTATGGTGAAAAAAATCTCTCGGCACGTCATTCTGCCAGTCTGTGTTTCCATTGTGTTGTTCCCGAAAATATCCAACATTGCCCTACGGAAGGAAAAATATTACGGACCCCCTAGCTCCCCCTAGGAGTTTCCGCTATGCAGTTTCCTACCCCACCCCCTGGAAATTTTAGACCTTTTTCTTTGTCCTTCTTATGTTTGTGAAAGAATTACAAACAGGTGCGTACTCTTTCACTAAAATTATTTCTACAAACTTTCTAACATCAATATTAAGTTATGTGACCTCGCTACTAAACAAAACTCCTAAATAATATCGGTAAAAATTGGAATCGGTATTCACGAGAAACTGTTTCTTTTCATTGCAAGTGCACGTAATGGTTTGTGCGTTTGAAAACGGGGCTTGAGGCGCAAAATTAATTTCTGGCAGAATTTGTCATATATTAACAGCCGTTTACTACGACCCCCCTGAATTGTGGGTGCCTCTGCTACCCCCCTTCCCCTAGGAATTTCCTCGCCGTCAGAACCCCCTCCCCCAAGAATTTCCGATTCCTTTCGGGGGGGGGGGAGGATAGGAGTACATTTTCTGAAATATCTGTCTGCCTGCCTGCCTATTAATATGCTTATTTGGCAATTTCTCAATCTGCATGAAGTGTCTCAAATTGTTTTAGACTGCATTGTTTCGATTGTATACTTAAGTTTTAACTTGTTGAAACTGACAGTTTGACAATGGTAAGAAGGTTTTCCAGAAGCACATGGTGTAACGTCAGTAGCGTCTCTTTGGAAATTCCAGATCTCACTTGAGTTTTTACAAAATTTTTCTTTGTTGATTTGTTGATTTGTTTTTATTTTTCTTAAAGATGACTACTCACTTCTTTCAGTTTAACGTATTGTGTTACTTCTTTTCGAAAATCAGACCTTTTTACTAAAAAATTATATCCGTTTAAACATTTATGCGTGTCAAGAACATTTATCATTATTATCATTTTCATTACCATCATTATCATAATCTTCAAAACCATTCAAATCATTTTTTATTTGGTATCATCATTATCGTCATCGTTATTGTTATCATTGTTTGTATTACTATTGTTACTTTTTGTTGTTAATATAATAAATATTATTACTGTTACATTATTATTATTATTATTATTATTATTATTGTTGTTACTATTATTATCATTATTATTAGATATTGGTAGGTAATTTCAGTGATTTCCTTTTAAATCTTTTGTAAAATCATTGACGAACGGGGAGGGCGCGGCCCCTCCCCTAAATTCGCCCTCGCTCCCTTTCAAAAAAGTACTTTCTTTATAAGATAAATGTTTTGACAACTCTCCACCTACCATAACAGTAAACAGTCCAGAAAAAGGTGTTTTGTAGATTGATATTATTTTCTGTTTATCTCAGCTTATACTACACAGCTTTTAGTCCACCTCCAAGTGCAAACGTTATTTTAGTTTCTTTAATTGTATTTATTTGACTTGTGGGCTGGTCGTCTTCCAGAGACTGTATACTTTAAGGTGGCTCCCTTCTGTTTTCCATTTTGCTGTGCCACTGAACTTTACGAAACACGTTCTCATATAATATAATGGACCCGTATACCAGTTTTTGTAGCCGGTGTTACAACAACAATTCAGCTTATCAACCCCTGTACACCACAGCAAAATAAGTTTCCATGGCAACTTGAGGGCCTCAAATACACCCTGTTTTTTAACTTGACTGCATTTACACAAAAACTAATCTGTGAACTTCCTAGTAGAGTGAACTTAACTCTACTAGAGTTAAGTAGAGGTGAAAGCTGGGAAACTAGTTCTAATCCGGCCTTAATTTCAGTTACCCTAATAACAGAGTCTTTTCTATCACTCGCTCGCGAGAAGAGAAAAGACCGAAGAAAAATCGTGTCGAAACTCAGTGGACGAGTGGTACTGGTTCGACCGGTACATTTCAAATCCAATAGGCCTTTTGCAGCTAGAGGTCACATGGTACAAAATACACCTTACTGGAGGGCAAAAGAATGTGCAAGACTCCACTGGGAAATGTAAAACAAAGTAAAATCACACATTTCTAGTTAATTGTGTTTTGTATTGGAGTCTTGCACGTTATTTTGCGTTCCAGTTTCGCATATTTTGTTCCATGTGACTTCTAGCTGCAAAGGGACTATTTTATCTCTCTAACTTCTGTACTGAGCGAAACTGCTGTCATATTACAAGCCCACCGCAACCTCGAATTGCATGCTGAGAGGCATCACGTGGTCATAGTTTGCTCATGCGCAACAGGATTTCGAAACGATTTCTTCAGACCTTTTCTCACAAGCGAGAACGGTTGTTATCCGTAGGAGTGTGTCATCCAAGTATCTAACAGCAACTCCGCTGATCTATTCTGAACTTAGTAGTAAGATGCCGAAAGAGAATCTGTAACTGTGCTCACTTGGTGGGTGGCTCCTCCTGAAATGGTCTGCAATTAGTCTGGGGTTTAATGGAGCCGAAACCAATTGTAGAATTGCACACATTTTAGGTATCCTACTGATGATCAGTTACTGATTTGCCTTTTAATTCAGCGACATAATAGTTGTCTGTGGAGTTTCAATTATACGTGTTTTCAGTGGAATGTTAGGTTTCTTGGAGTGTATGGATCGGAGAGATCTGAAAAACACGAACTGAAAATCGGGGGTATATGAAAACAAGGGTCGGGGATCAGCAGGGAGGATCCGAAAAAAAAAGTACAAGCTAAATACAACTTTGTCTCACCCTGAAATCTTAACATTTTTACTCTCCTCCCACTTTTTTCCGTTATTTAAAAGTGCAATTTTTTTGTGCCCACAGTAATAAACGGTTCGGCAGTCTGTACATGAAACTGGAGCCAATGTACGAGATGGTGGGTTATACCGCAGAATCCAAGCTAGAGCCGGAGATTAAAATATAGTCGAATGCCTGTTTCGAAGCCAACTTTAGCGCACTCCTTTGAGTGTAGCAATGTACTTGCCCGTCATACAAAGGAGCTGTAGTTATATACACCAAGCTAATCATCGACCTACCTTTAATTTTTATATCTGTTTCAATTGTTTCTGTATTGTTAAACACGTCCGTTGCCTTGCAGAAGTATTTGCCTGCTTCAACGTCAGTAACTCTCTTTATGCGTAACTCTGTCTTGTGCACCCAACTCCCATTAACTAAGTGGTTGTCCTCAAACGTATAAACTTTTGCTGTGTCGTTGAATTTGATTTCCGTGCCGTGCTTAGAGCTAAACCATTGCACTTTATTCACAGTGTCATGCTTGGGGAAGCAAGTAATGTTTACGTCATCATAGTAGTCCAAGGGGGTCTTGTTCTGCGGGCTGACTTTTAGTTCCAGGTGCATGGTGTAGTTTTCTGGAACATAACATAGAAATATGACAAGTTACAAGTTGGTCTCAGCTGGTAGTCTTACACGAAAGTCCAAAATTTGCTTTGGAGGATTCAGTTTGTAAGAAGCCTAGAGCATGAATCAAAATAGTTTACGGGATGCGAGTACAAAGAATCGGTTCATTTGGTAATTAACATGTACATGTGTCGATTTTTCAATAGCAACTTTATTTACGATCCATTATATCGAACGCAATTTATAATCTTTGATTACTGTGATGATAGTAACTATTTCAGCATTTCTCTGTCTAGTTGCACTTACTTATAAGAATATTTAATGTCTAAGAAAATCGGTATATAATAGAAGCAAATATAATTGTCTATAAGTAAAACTGTGTCTTGATCCAAAATGGTTTTCTAAGGGCTCTGTTAGCAAGTGTTTGAAAGGGCGAACAAGGGGTAACTTCCGGAAGGGACCATTGTCGGAACGGTTTGAGTACTTTGTTAACTTTTTCAGAGAGAAAAAGGAAAAATCGCCGCATTTGAGAGCAAAAATACTAACAAACGGCGACCACGAATAAGCGCCGCATCAGAAATGCGGCGTTTATTCAGGGAATGTAATCAGACCAATTACAATACAATCTAATTTAAACGAGCCTCGGATTTTTATTAGTCTTGTGTTCCTTGTGAACAATGTTTTTCTTTTCTAAATTATTATACTTCAATCCTCTTCCACTGAACTATGAGACAACAAATGAGATTTTAGCGTTCAATTTCATCAATTGTTAGAAATAAAATGTTTTTCTTAAATAAACGCCGCCCCTGACTAAACGCTGCATTTAATAAACGCCGCGGCATTTATTCGAGTAAGTTCGGTAAGGGGAAGAACTTTGATCCGGTATTTAACGGAAATCAACCGTATAGATCGAAATGGTTCTACTGAACCAAAACGTGTAAAACACAATGTTTTGTACTACTCGGGGCTTATTACATATTGATAGAAAAGAAGTAATGTGTTTGTTGCAAAATTCTAACCTGGTGATAAGGGCTTGGTCATTCAAATTGTACAGATAAACTGAAAATTTCAGTGTTCCTTTTCCTCCTTCATATTACATACCCCTTTACTACATATATATTCGTTTTACTCGATCATTTATTTCTTAATCCATATTTCTGAGCAGATCGCGAAAATAAGGGCGTCCCCCAAACCGTTGCGAATGGCAAATAGAACATTCCTTTGTTCTGTTGTAACAAAATTAAAGCCTATCCAATGAACTAAAGTGTCATATTGCAGTGACATTTGTTTTAATTTTTGAATTTGTTTCAAAATCTTAAAGGGTAAAACATATACCCTTCAGAAGCAGGCGTAGCTCAGTTGGTTTGTGCGCGGCCTTCGGAGCTGGAGGTCCCCGGTTCGATCCTCGGCGACTCAAACGTCTGTTTCCACTTTCTTCTGATCCGTGTAGCTTAAGCTTTAAATACCCGTAAAACGGAGCACTGACAGGAGAAGGGAGGTAAAATGCGTACCGAAGGCCATAAGTTTATCAGGTAATTTTAAACTGTCACGTGTTACCCTCGTTAAATAAGGTCGCTTTACCCTTTTTTTACCCGATTCCAGACTAAACAGCCTGAACGAAAACCACACATTTGAAGGCAACTTAAATACCCTATAACCCAAGTATGGGAGTATACTCCTGGCTAGCTGTTGCATTCGACTATTAATTTGTCGACAGTCCAGTTTTTGAGTTTGCTTTGCCCAAACGGAGTTGATTCAATTCAATTCAAGTTTCAAATTTGCGTTGAAATTGCGCTCCTGGCCACTGACTTGGATGACTTGTCAATGCACTTCCGGGACTCGCCCATCCTCGGAAACCCAGGGGCGGCCAATCGGTCGGGGTAAAATTCAGGGCGAGAGCGGTGGTGCCAAAGGAGAGCTTCGGACCCTTTCTTGACTTTATTGTGCGCCCTGATTTTTCTACCGACCAACGGACCGTCTCTTGATCTCCGAGGATGCTGCTTACCTCGTTTCTTTGGATTTGCTTTGAGTTGCAGACAAACAAACAAACAAACAAACTAACTAACTAATCAAGTCAGTCCGGCCACCAAACGCAAGTCGTAGCAAGTTTTAAAGCTTGTGTTGACTTGCATCGCGACTTTTATATCTCCGTTTGGGCCAAGCCTTAACAGCCTACCTCGAACGCTTTGCACCTTAAGGTCCGTGAGGGATTTGTCGTTTATCCCACCTCCTGGCACGTGGCAAGAATAATACCCCGACATAGCCGGCTCGAGATTATAGAAGGTGAACATTTGGCCATCTCGTTTGAAGCGAGCGATGTCGAAGCGCTTACGTATCAGCTGAACTGTCGTATTTGGGTTGTTCAGCCGACAGTCGGCAATCCACGTGCTCCCAGTGTAAGCGTGGGTCTCCTCTCTGTAACTTTCCCCTATCCACCTCAGTGGCTGTGGGGACGCTGCTGTTGATAGAATTAATTTTAATCAGAGATATTTCCTCTTTGGCGCTCATTTCTTCCGTTACGCTCGCGCCATTTTGCCGCGGTTTTAGCATGCAGGTGCGCTCCCTATTTGGACGAGTACAAAAACTTTGATGCTACCTAGCTTCAGTTCACTTATTTTTTAATTAAGAAATGGCCCATGCTTAGCTTGCGTCTATCGAATTATGGATGTACGTGGGAAATTGGGAGAGCACGAGAGTAGCGTTTGAGTGGCACGACTTCCAAGTGCATCCGTAACTTGATAGACGCACAACTAAAGTATGGACCATTTCTTTTAGAAAATCGCCTCTGCCACTTTAAGCAATATTTTTAAGAAAAACATACACGTAAGCTGATAACTTACAAAATTCTCCTAAACCGTTCTGAGCTTTTTTAGTGGTTGAACGCGTGCACGCGATTTAATAGACGCACGGGCGTGCGTCAATCGAGTTATAGATGCATGTTTGCGACATACAAAAAGCGCGCAAAAAATTTCCAGCTATGTTCTACTGAAACTTATTTTTACTTATTTAGTTATTGGTTTGCCACAATATACATGTTACAATGAATTACATTAAAATTACAATGCATTAAAGTTACGAGAAAGCCCATAAAGAAACCATGGGGCTTATGGACTTTCTCAATAAGTAAAGTCAAAATTGTTTTGGTAACACACTCACAGCACTGCAGAATATAAATAACTTCTTAAAAAAAGAAAGAAAAAGAATGAAAACAATATATGATATAGCTAAGAGAGAAGGAATTTTGTCTTTTATTGATTTAAATAAAGCAATACTGGTTGAATTTTGAATGTCAAAACTTAGGGTATTAAAATACTTTGGGCCTTGGTATAGGAAAGAAAATTCTCTGATTTTTGTTCTACATGACGTGGTATAGAAGGAATGTTTGATTCTTAATTGTGTAGTTATGGCTATGCACTTGGTTGATCATTAAACATATTGTTAAAACTGTTAGGGAGCAAGCCTTTTGACTTAACTTAACTACACTTCACTACATCGCACTGCACTGTTACCCCACTGCACTCCAGGGTTTCTGCCATAAGTCGACAAGCATGTGCATGCATGGTATCCAAATATGGTCGCTCAAAAAAAGTTGAGATGTGTTCCAACAGATATACAACTCTACGTATATAACTGGTCTCGTCTTTACATTTTGTGTACCTTCTGTGTCTTAGATCAATAGCAATGGGTGTCTTCTTGGCTTTCCAGGTTCCTTAAATCTTTCAGCAACTCAACCAACAAAATTAATGACGAACTTTATCAAATACAGTAGAATCCCAATTAAAAGATCCCGAGTTAAGAAGCAACCCGCGATTAGTTTTCAATTTTAAGTCCTGCCAGATATAAGCCCTTTTCTATATTTCTATTTTTCTTTAATGTTATACTTTCACAAAACGAAGTAAAACTTCAGATTGAAAACTAACCATATTTGTTGCCCGTTTAAACGTACTTCTACCTTGTGAAAATTGGTTTAATAACACAAATTGTTGTAGTTTCTTCTCATGCATACAAGTTAACTCAATTGCAAATTTGTTCAGACAATTTATTTCAAATAAAGGAAACTTCAACGTTATTAGATAATTTAAATTATCCATGACTTTTCAGTTTTTCTTGGCACCCGCAGTTAGCATAGCTAATCTACGCAGGTCAGGGTAACTAAACAAAAAAAAAGACTGCTCAAACAATAATAATAAGTACAAGTTTAAAGTTACAGCGTTAAGGGAGACAAAAATATTTGTATAAAACATAAAATATAAAATAAGATGGTACAGAGTGACTAAACAAGAGAGTACAGCCATAAATAACTGAATATATTTGACCTAAAATGGGTTTTCAGATCGATATAAAGTCTTCATATTCTAAGATGTTGAGCAGTGTCATTCGAATTGTCTTTTTAAATCATATTTTTAGTAGCGCTCAGTATACCATATGTACCATACGTATTTGGATGCTCAAAGTACTGCGTTTCTTGATTGATAAACAAATTGCCTAGCGAACGAGAAAAAACTTACAGTAATTGGAGAAGCTCGAGACGTGTACTCCACGTTTGGCAACCGAAACGAAGAAGGCGACCAGGAAAAAATCGCTTTGGTATTAAAGAAACTGGGGGAATATTGCGAGCCCCGCAAGAACATACCATTCGAGCGATATAGATTCAATTACAGCTTACAAGAGCCAGGAGAGTCGTACGATCAGTATCACACCGCGCGAAAACTCGCCGAAGGTTGTGATTTTGACTCAATTACGTCTGAAGAAATTTTTTATTTTTGTTTGGAATTCGAGACAACAACGTCAGAGAAAGACTTTTGAGAGAGACTAAATTGACACTTGAAAAAACTGACGAAATCTGTCGAGCTTCAGAGAGCATGCTCGCGCAGATGAAAGTTGTTGGGAATAATCCCGGTTCCCCAGGTTCACTGAACGCAGTGCAACCAAGCAAGAAAAACAAAGCGCCATTCAAACCAAAGACGAGCAGTAAACACGCAATCATAAAGGAATGCGGTAATTGCGGTAGATAGCATGACGTCACGAAGAAAGAAGTACGCCCCGCCTACCTTAAGGAATGCGGAAAATGCCAAAAACTTTCACATTTTTCTGTTAAGTGCCGTAGTGGCAAGAAAACAGACAACAGCCAAAGGAGACATGTTCGAGTGGTTGACGACAACGATGACAGTCAAACGGAAGTAATTCAGGGATTCGGAGAGGGGGGGCACTGTTGCGAGCGCCGAAGGCGCCTGTGTTCAAGTGTAAGGTGTCCGGGGGCAAGCTCACCCAGAAAATTTTGAAAGTTTGAGCTTCTAGAATCGCTAGAAATGCATTCAAAATTGATAATCGTAAAAAACGGTCGTGAATTTATATAACGTGAAGTGCGTTATAAACATCAGAAGCGCAAGTTTTTCATGTTCAATAAGTCAAGTGAGATTAGGGTTGGAGTCGAAACTAGTGCCAATTGTTTTTTTTAAGCAGTGATAAGCTACAAAGAGCCGAAGAGGAACATGTTAAAACAACATTAGTAACAAGTAACAATGAAATTAAAATCAATCTGTAAATCCCACTGATCATGGTAAGAGAACTTGCACTGTGCAAGAATCACCAAAAATCGTCATTTCTCATTTGTTTCAGAGCCCCACTCCAGTATTTTCTCCGAGCAACACCGCTCCTATTGCCCAGCATATTGCTCGCACCATCGTAGCACTGTCCTCTGCATTGGGACAATGACAGCTGTAAGCGAATTAAAATTAAGCATCCTTGATTGTCAAGAAAATGGCATCAGACTCAATATTTTGAATATTATAAAAACCAAAAAAGTCTTCATGGGCCTCAAGATCTTTGTCGACCCATCGAAGACAAATTGATAGTTGCTCCTTGTAACTATGTTAGCGTATTCATCGGCAATGATTGAAAAGAAATTCGAATCGATATTCTTCACAAGATCCCTTTGCAGCTGATGAGACATTATTTATATGAATTCCTTCTGAATATCATGGCTCATACCATGTAACTTTCACAAGTCTTGTTTGTGTAAAGGTTTTGGATGTTATTTAGCTTACTGAATTGCATGGCCATGGGTCCGCCGCAAAGCAAAACAAAGCTTTCCCTCTTTAATTTTGATAAGGAATTTTAAAAAATATGGCCGTGACATTGCTCATGTGGAAAGCGACCACAAACCACTTGAATCCATATTTTTAAAGCCACTGATTTCAGCACCCAAACGATTCCAACGAATGCTGCTAAGACTGCAGAAGTACAGCCTGTGTCTCACCTACAAGAAAGGAAAGGATATGTGCCTGGCCGACACTCTGAGCAGAGCATTTCTGCCAAAGTTAACACCTGTGAGTTCACACGAGAACTTGAGGAATTAGATCACAGAGCGTCGCTGCCTGTTAGTGATGAGCGATAGCAGCTAATTAAACACGCCTCTGCTGATGATCCTGTTCTACAGGAGTTACGTGCCACCATACGCCGACGATGGCCTGAGAGTAAGTCCGAAATTGCAGAGTGTCTCTACCCTCATTTCGACATGCGAGACCTCCTAACTGTTCAGAATGAACTCGTGTTCAAAGGACAGTTGCTTGAAGTGCCAGCCTGCCTGCGGAAAGAGCTCATGGCAGCAGTACATGCCTCACACATCGGCATTGAAGGATGTATTCGCAGAGTGGGTGACACCCTTTACTGGCCTCGTATGTCTACTGAGCTGAGAGAGTACATCTCTAAGTGTGATATCTGCTTAGCTCACCGCAATGCACAAGTCAAAGAACCCCTTCTACCATGGTCCAAAGTCGGAGCTGATCTCTGCGAGATCGACAACCGTGCCTTACTAGTCATCTGTGACTACTACAGCAACTTCATTGTAGTTAGTCGATTGAACTCTGTCTCTTCACGCAGTGTGATAAAAGAAATGAAGGCAGTATTTGGCATACCGGACATTGTCGTAAGTGACAAGAGTCTGGCCAATCGGAGTTTCTAGCCTTACTTGATTGGCGCAACACACCTATGGAGGGAATAGGCACAATTTAAGTACAACGCCTCATGGGACGTCGCTGCAAGACCCTTCTATCTGTTGCCGGTACACTGTTACAGCCAAGATACTCAACTGAAGAGGAAACATGAGCACTTATGGGCAAGAAACAGCGGCAGCATTTTTACTACAACAAGAACACCAAACCCCTACAGCCACTACACCCTGGAGAGACGGTGCGCATGCACATGCCAGGTCAGAAAACTTGGACACCTGGTACATGTACGGGACAAGTTGGTCCTCAAAGTTATGATGTAAGAGTTGGCGAATCAGCTTATAGACGCAACCGCCGCCAGCTGATTAGCGCTGGTGAACCACCTATCCCAGACATCCGTGACCAACCTGAACCTGAACCAGTGTCCCCAGAGAATGACACAACTCCACGACAACATCAGGGGAGCCACAATCTCAAGGACCAAGCATCACTGTGCCTACAGCTCAGCCAGTCCAACCGAATCTGCGCAGGTCTCAACGTCAAAGTAAACCACATGTGCGATTTGGTTACCACCAACCAAAATGAACACATGGAATGTTTGAATTGACATGCTTGAACACTAACTGTTTTGATTTTAGATTTTTTATGGTTTAGAATAGTACATTTAGTACATTAGTTTAGCTTTTAAAAGGGGAAAGATGTGACGATATTCTATAGGTATGTGCCGCCCACATAACCACAAGAACTATATTGACTTCCTTAGGTGTTTTACTCACCACTAAGGCTTTGAATAAACACTTAGTACATTCTAATACTCTTTAATACAGGAAAATTTTTGTGCATAGCTAGATATATAAATATTCACTTGACTGTAGAAAACGAGATCTCAATAAAGTTACTTTGTCGAAACACAAAGGTTACTCGCGTGTTCTTACAGGTATATTTTTGATCACTTCATCCTCGCGGATTTATTATGATCGAGGCTCAGTAAAGTTTTTTTTTTAGTTTTTTTTTAAAATTAAGCTATCGAGCCCGAGCCTCAGCTTGTTCTTAAATTGTTCTTAAAATTTGGCCAATCAAAGCCTCGCTGTTCTTATAAAAGTGTTCCAATATGAAAAAAGCGCGTATACAGTTGGTGCTGCCCAACTTTGTATTAGCAATGTAAAAAAATGTGGAAAATTCAATGATATATGTATTTGGTTAAATTGTTTACTCTAATAGTTTTGTATACCTATGCAGTGTTACTTAAAAATCGCCGGAGAGACTGCCGTTGAAACAGCACCTCGCACTGAATGCTAATTTGCTCATGATCAACACCTGCTTCGGTTTGTTAGTCAAATGACTG
>JAOBYF010553297.1:0-15466 GCA_025403605.1 Parazoanthus darwini
AATTCTTGAAAAGGGTTTTGCAGGTGTGTATAAGATTTAGAGGTAAAAATGATAAAACTACGAAGTGACTTTTAAAATTGAAATTGTACACACGTTTAAGCAACAAGTGTTAAATTGTTTTTTTTTAAAAAAAACCTGAAAATCCACAAAATAACTGTTCAGCATTCAGTAAAAAAGCCCCGGTGCATCACATACTTTGAGAACAGTTGTCGAAAATTATTTAAATTTCTTGGCAGAACACGAAAAAGGAAGACTTTTCTCCAATTGGCGTGTGTTACAGTTTGTAAAGCGAATTTTTCAGGCGATTAACCTGTACGCTGACCAGTTGCATGTGTTTAGCTATCTTGTTGGTATTCACATAGTAATACTTCATGTTGCTTTACTTCAGCAAGCAAAGCAAGTTAAAGGAAGGAAATAGCACGAGCTATTTTCCAAAAGGAGAATAGTAATTTCCTCGTTTTTTACTCAATAGTTCCAGATAGTCCGAAAACTACGAAAGTCACTAACAGAATCGAGGAAACCATCCATACATTGGTTGTCGCAAGTGAAGGGATAGCGGGATCGGTTGAGCTGGAGCTGCCTTGGGATCCATTAGCACACTCAAACAACAACATGGAAAAGTGCCACAAAATGATGTGTAAACCGCAACGGTTCAAACCAGTGGGGGCCGTGGCAACAAATGAGAGAAGAGAATTGCGGGAACCAATCACGAAGAGTTCGCCCTATGGTAGGTTTTGGTTTGGGGCCTTCCCGGTTACTTTTGCTTTTCTAACTAACAGTTAAAACAACCAAATTTGTTATCACAAAACGTTTTGCATCTTGGTTTATTTTAGTGACTTCTAGTTTTACAAAAGAACTCGTCAGAATCTCTATTTCAGTTGTGACATAAAAATCACACTCTTTTGAAGGAAAAACGTTTTCAGGTAATATTTGATTCAGAAAGATTTCAAGAAACTAACAAAGATTAGCTCTAATTCGAAATTGTAAAGTTCTTAGTGATCCTTACGATTCATCAATATGTCACAAAACACTTACTTATAACTACATGATAATAATAGTACTAATAACAACTATAATATGTTGATAACTATAATAATGATGATGATCGTGGTAGTAATGATAATGATAGTGAGAGTCTATTTAAACTTGGAGCGTCTTTGTAACCTTTGAGATGTTAATTTACATAGAACAATGAAGAAGTTTCGGGGATATAAGAAAACAGTTCGTAAAATAAGCCAAACTTAAAAAGAACGACTAGCTATAGGTTCCTGAATAGTTAGCAAATCAGTACCGTAGTATCTGAACGCCAAAAATGTGTGCAGTTGGTTTTGATAGGCTCAATTAAACCGAGGACGATTACGTATGTAGTTTGCAAGATAAGTTTAAACACTAAACATTACATCATTGTGAGCCTACAGGCAAAGATGGGATGAAGAGTCCTGCTGAAGAAGCTGAGTTTGTTTGGAAGATGGCGGCCAGCAACAGTTCTCGAATACCATCAGATGAGCAAATAGGCAAGACGGTTCAACTTCTGGAACTTCGAGAAATCTAGAGAAAAATCTGTTGTTTGTGCCTCATCTAGTGCTTTTCATCAGCTCGCTTTAGTCTCTTTGTTAGTTAGAACAACATAATTTGATGCTAGGAAGCGAAGGAGTTCGTTGTTGGTAGTTGCTTTTTCGTGTTTACTCAACTCTGAAGCATGTCGCATTTAGTAAAACGTTCGACTTTTATCTCCGCCTTCATAAATATTTAACAAAATTGAGTAAGTGAAACATGAAGTATGAATATTAAAATAATAATTCAAAGAGTACCGTATTTTAATAGTACATTTCAGAAAGTCTGATTTCCAAGAAACACTTAAAGGTTTCATTGTTAGTTTTGCAAGATGTTATAATCAGGGTACTCTGTTTTCATCAATTATATCGTAATTTCAAGAACAAGTAGCCACTAAAGTGTTCAATTATCAACCCATATAGTCGGAACAATTCCTCCAAAATCAACAAAACACAAATTGGAAGCACGACACTTGTTACAAATAGATTAAATTGCTATATTTTTTGTAAATAGAAGAAGTTTTAACGTCATAACCATATAAAACGTCTTTCCCAATTTGAAGGAACAAAAGAGGCAATCAAGGACTCATCCCAATTACCTGAAGAGCTGGGATACAGTAACAACAAGGATAAGAGTAAAAATGAACCAATTTCTTCAAATGCTGTAAAACAAACTGTTCCATATGCATGCACCAGCCCGTTTACACCATCGTCATCAGGCCTGGACGAGTTTTTAATGCTAAGAGCCAGAAAGAACACTGTTACAAGTTCAAGTGGAATCAGGCGTATTTCTACTCCCCTACCTCCCAGTGAGTAAACAACAATTGTGTCTGTTTTTCGTACAATATTTCAAAAGTCTACAGTATAAACTACTCTGTTGTCATCACGTTCCACATCTTTCTTGGAAAACTAATATTGCTCCTTCAGTTCTTTTGTAATCGGTTTAGATAAAATGCAAACTGTAGTTCATCTGTACATTGGGGGAATTCAGTATAAAACATTTGTGGAGAAGGATCGCCATCAATGCTTTTGAAGAGAGACATCTTGGCTTTCTAAAAGTTAAATGCCACTAGAAGCTACTTCTATCTGTTTCTAACCTTGAACTGGTCTCCAAAATATTTACCCTACTTCTTGTTTGTTAAATGCTTACCCTGCTCCTCCTCTACCTACACGAAGTATGACATTGTTTTGAAAAGTGCTTATGAAAAATGGACTTTTGGAATTGACTGTGGACAAATTCAAATTGAAGATAAATATACTTGCATGCTAATCGTTTCTCTTTCCAGAAACGGTAATCAAAGCTGCTAAAGTGCGACCTACAATATTGTCACAAGAAGAAATCCACGAAAGAGTGGAGGCATACAGAGATACCAACAAAGAGAATGGAAATTCAAATATAATGGAGCTAAATGTTTTGGATGTAGAGCTGACAGACGAATATCAAGAGATTGTGAATACAATCAGAAACAACCTTTACCATTTGGTATGTCGTCTGAAAGAGCAAAACCTCGTCCCTGCGCATCACACGATCGACTCGTTAGATTCAGATTACACAAGATTCCTGGTGAAACAGTTCCAGACAGAAATGTCTGAACGAAGTGATGTAGCAGATGAAAAGATTCGTCATTACAAAATGATTGTTAGTCTACACGCCATGGTAACTGCAGTGGATCTTATCACAAGTTGTAGCTTGCCGGTTGCCATAGGTAAGTTATCATGAGTGGCCGGTCTTTCGGGAGTGAAATACTGACATGGATGACAAAAAAGCTCAACATTATTTTAAGTAATATTTGTCAGCAGTTTGACTCAGTCAAAAACAAATAAAGCAACCGAAAGACCGACAAAACACAGGAATATTTTGGACTAAAACTTGTTGTAAACAAAGAGGCAAGTAAAAGAAACAAACGTAATGGCATGCGCTGGAATTCTAAAATGAGTGTTTGGTCGATTGCAATAGCAGAATGTTGGAAACGGGATCAAATGTTTTTGTAAACTTCGTAGTAGTTTTGAATAAATAAACAATCAGATAATTAAGCAAGTTAATGAATAAACAAAAAATAAACAAAGATCTATAAGGTAATAATTATCGATATATACGGTATATATTTAATGTGGAAGCAGGCTCAGTTTTACCATATAGGTAATGATAAAAAATAACAAATTGGAGGTGTTTAAGGCTTCCTTTAAACCAAACTGTAAACCTAGAGTAAAAGTCTACACACAATAAATATGCCACAACTAAAGGTAAAGTAAAATAACTAATTAAATATGCTGGACAACTGAGTTATTTCGTTGTTTTTCAGCTCATCTAAATTACATACAGGAGAAGTACAGCAGTTTGCTGGAAGGTCTCCTGGATTCCACTCGGCAGTTTCTTCTTAGCTATCACTTTAAGCTCCAGAAAAACAACATACTACACCCAAAGCTGCTGAAATTGGCCCTCCGTATCGAGGAGTGGCTGCAAGCTGGTAATGGACGCTCACCACTGGGCGGCAACAAAGTCACAGTTCTCGTCCTCCTCCATCGCTTCGGTGAACAGCTGTACGATTCTATCCTAGATGCTCTCCAGACTGTGCCAGGTGTTCGGGTAGGAATGTATCCAATCACGGATGATGAACATGCGGCTATCAGCATTGGCAAGTCCAACGTGCTCCTGTTGAATGTTGATTCCATCGATGAAAACTTTTTGTGGGATCAGTTTGATTACGTGGTGGAGTTTGAACACAAACCAGGAACTCAACGAATCGAACTTTATAAAGATAATCAGCGACTTAAAGGGCACGTAGCTTTGCGCACAGTAGTTAAGACTCTCCCGATTGAAAGCATGCAAGAAAAAGGTAATTATATCTCTTGAAAAACGTTTTAGTATCAGTACTTCTGCAAGACCTTTTGGGACAAATATATCTAAGAAATATTCCCTTGTAGTATGGTTTGCATGAACTGTCTCACAATTTAATTGAATAACCCAAGTTTCTAAAGCAGAATATTTCCATTTTAAGTTTCGACAAAACCACATCGCGATACTCGATGCAGTGCGGGGGCGTTCAAGTTATTGCACGTAGTACATTAATAGCATTAGATTGGATCGAGCTGTTTTTCTACATAAGCAATCACGAAAAGCAGTACTTACTTACAACCACAGACCAAAACCTCGCAATATTTCTTCAATTTTAGGAGATAATTCGCTGACATCGATTATGGAACAGTACGTTTTCATTGGTTCAAAGACTGTTACCTACAACAAGGAACTCCTTCATTTCCTGGAATCAAAACAGAACGTCCTGATATACGAGAGGGACTACAAGGGCCTTTTGGGAGGAACCAGAGGAAGCCTAAACAAGATGAACGCGCAAGCCGACCTCATGATTGACGAAAGAACCTGTGTCATCCTGCGACAGCTGTGCAAGCTTGACAATGAGAAAACACTTGATAAGTTGAAGAACGTAGTTCTGTCATTGTCATTTAAGTGCGAGACGTGTTATATCATTTTCAACACCTTCAGCAGTACAAATTCAAAGTAAGTGAATCAATTATATTAGGAAAACTGGTAAACTCCTGTTTAAAATAGGGCGAATACTTCCATTTCCAGAACCAGCTTTTCTTTTCCGGGTAGTGTTTTTTTTATTAATGACTTCTATATAAATTTTATTGTATAGTAGAAATTGGTCAGGGGCGAACTCCAACCGCCCCATGACTTTAATTTATTGTAGAATAACACGAAAAAAACTACTTTAGTCGGAAATGAATAATAAAACTATTAATGACAAATAAGACTTATAATATTCATCTTTTCAGTTGATTTGATGCAGACGTGGCGTTATTTAGCTAAGGTTCTAGCGAACGAAGTTTTTGAAGTTTTTTTTTGCTTCCTTATACATGTGCTGGTGGTATTACTCAACAAAAATGAAAGTACATCCAAAAATTAAAAGATATTCGTTATGTTAAGTTATTTCTTATTGACAAATTAACTTTTATTTATTAAAAAAAGGCGAAATAGTAAGATTCCATGGGCTCCCACACATTTCCCTTACCGTAGACCAAGTTCAGTATAAAATCATACCTAATGTCTTGTATGTTTTGTACATTACTGCCAGATCTGCCCTTAGTGGCAATGTACCCGATCATCTCTCAATCTTGTTTGCGAGCATTGCCCACTTCACCAGTACAAAGAAGGCGTTCCATGTCAAAATTTTATACTCTGCCAATGAAGAAGAAACAGCCAGGATGGTACGCGAGGTAGGAAATCATGCAAGAAACACTTCCAAATTCTGGGACAAGCAGGAATGGACAAAAAGAAAATGGCTCACCAACGAAATGAGTGTTGTAAGTGTTTGATTACAACCATTCGATGTTACATGTTATCTACCTATGTATATGTATTTCCTAAAATGTTTGTTCTATTAAAAATGAAAATTGCTTCACATCTGATGCTCGTGTGAATTGAGGAAGGAGCGAAAAAGTTTAAAAACCTTTATTTTCAAACTCAAACTAGAAAAATGTTCTACACAAAGAAGCTAAAGTAAACCTTCCTCCATTCATCGTCCACGTTCACGGTGTTTATCGATTTTCCAATCTCAATACCTCCTATAGTACTTCCAATCCTTTTTTAACATTTTTCATTTTTTCATTCTTTTATTTTTTTCTAGTTTTAATAGTCACAAAAAGCTATCCTAAGTCACCATATTGCCAGTATTTCAGCCCATTTTGTATAAAAAGCGTATGTTACGAACTTGAATCAACGCCGTTTGCCTGCCTTCTAAGCGTCTCTTCCAATTCATGATTAAACTCATTCAAATGTTTGTTTCTTTGCTACAGCACGAAAAGTTCCTGCTATCGTTTCCATGTTTGAACTCTTTCAGGTAAGTTTACTTGGAACCAACACCATGTTTCACTGAAATTTGAATTATTATTCCGGCATCAACAGTTGTTTAATTCAGGTGTGGATGCCGGTTTAGGATGCCAGTTTACCAGCAGATAAGTTGACCTACACATATTTGTAGACTTACTACAAGGCGACTCACAAGTCAAAAAAACTGAGATTCTTAGATTATCTCGACTTGTGAGGCTTGTCGTTTAACTTGACGCAAGTCTAACACTTTCTCTGTTCCGGTGTAACAAAGCTAGCGGTATCCTAATAATATAGACCAAAAACCTGGATGTACTTCTTTTGCATTCTTTAGAGATATTTTCTTGAAGCTATTTCTTTATCTTAGAACCAGCTTTCTTGAAATACTTCACCGCAGTCTAGAAGCGAAAAAAATAAGTATCAAATCTTTTTTCGAAAATCTCTTGAGTGCTTCCTATATTGTATTTGAAAATTAGAGGAGTCGCGAATTAAACTATTATAAAATAACACAGTCGCGCCACTGATCAGTGAGTGGTCTGTACGTGTTTTGCTTCAGTCTTGGAGTTAAAAAGATGTTTAGGCGGGACGTTTTAACATGTTTTAAGAAAAGGAAAAGACTAAATCAAAAAGTTTCTGAGGAATGCTTCAACGAATTCAGTGCCTAAATATATCAAAACAAAAATAAATGTTTTAGAGCCGATTAACTTTCTCACTACAGAGTCACCGACAAGAATAGATACCAAAATATACTTGTGGTGGTACTAACACTTATTGTATGACTGACTGATTTCGCGTGCTGTGATTGGTCAATTTCAGGTTCGTAAGTAGCCGTACGGACCTCTAGTTCACTTACAGCCTCACTTGCTTCAAATAATCAACAAAGCCATACAATAAACATCTTATTAGCCTCGTTTGCTCGGTCTGTACGGCGAGTTATGGATCCTCGTTTTTTCCTTCCTTGTTTTCATGGCCTGCGCGCTTCACGCTTAGGGCATAAAAGGAAGGAAAAAACTCGGTCCATAACTTGCCACAGGGACCGAGCAAACAAGGCTAATAAGAGGTATTATTTTTATCTTCAGGTTATATTACAGTTTTCTATTTTTCATTATACTATCAGCTCCACGCGTGTGGTCGCTCCAAAATTCATCCGGTCACCGTCTGGAAAATCCAGTTGTAAAAGTGAATAGCTCCTGCTCTCTTGCAAGACCCGAGGGCTGTAAACCGTGCGCACCAGACGGAACACGTTTTCCCCACCGACCCCTGCATTCGGGGATATCCTTACAGTACGACAACATGTGCTTAGTCTAGTTCACTTATTAAGCTCTCTGTTAGTCTATAATAAAATGTTTTGTGAAAATACTGAAAATTCTTGATGCATTAACTTGTCTCTTAACTGGTAATTTACTCGTCAGTTTATTGTGGAATCCGAGGTCACGAAATTTCCCCCAAACGAAGTCATCGCCAAATCTGCGACAACTCTTTTTCGGATAGAATTCGATGCGGAAATTTGCACTCTAGTGCATTCCGTAAGTCATTTCGGTGCGGGAATGCACCGGACCTTTTAGGAACAGCTGTACAATGCATAATACGTCGAACCTTGGGTTATTTCATCTATTATTCATACTCATCGAGCTCCCAGTAGCAGGGATGGATCGCGCAAGCCGACTGGTTAATCGCCGAAACGGGGAGAAAGTTAACGGGATATCGTAGCAGTGCGTATTAAGCGTAGAAATGCACTCAAACTTCGCGATTCGTGCTCTATCACTTTTCGTGAAGTTTAACGTGGAATTCTCTGTCAGGCAGACGGAGAACTCCTTTTTATAACTGCAATGCATTATTTTTAATTTATGTTCCGTAGTAACCGTGCGCAATTCCTTGCTATGTTGAAGGAGGAAGTAGATTGAGCTCCTCTAGATTAGGAAAGAACCGGCTGAAGTCTTTAGACGAATACCCGAACGCGGCTAAAGAATGTCATATTAACTCCTAAAAACTTTAAATTCCTTGAAATTTATTTGGCTAAAATTGTTGTTTGCTGCCTCCGAAAGAGGACCTGCGTGACTATTTGTTAATTTTCCCCAAAAGAAGGAAACGCTGAACACAACCAATTTCGTGTGCAGGCTCCTATTAAACCCTTCCGATGTACGAAGAACGCGATGGCATCGAGAAGTCAGAATATCGAGTTCAGCAATCCCTTTTCCAAGCGGCAACACACTCCACACGCATTTTCTGGTTTCATTTTAGTTACTTTATTACAAACTTGTGAATTAATAGAAAAATAAACGCAAATTAAAAATATACTGAAAACGTCATCAAACATGAACACCGACGGACCTTATACATGATCATGCCTGAAATGAATTCTGGTCTCAGTAGTCAAGGATCTAATCAAGATGGCAGAATATTAAAATGTTATCACAGCACGGCAGAACACTCGAGTTTCGAGACCGAATTGTTGCGAAGACAGTAGTATGTTCAAACTTACGGGGCGACAGCATAGAATGGGCAAACTCAGTCTCAGAGATGCTCCCAAGTTCACAAATATGCAACTTGAGAAAAAAGGAGGGAGATACTATGTAAATATACTTGTTAAACTTAGAAAAACTTCAAAGCATGCCTATACGAGTTAACGAAATCAAGTTGCGTGCATCGCAGAGTGACAGTATATCTACAGCAGTTGGTCTCGCGGCTGGCTCGCTGCTTTATAGAAACATTCACTGTTTAGCATATTCGATATTTCACTGCTGAGCAGTCAAATTAACATTACCTGGAAGCTTCCACGCGTTCCGCATAAACCAAGAATAACCGCGGATTAGTCTTCCCTCCTTAAGCGATCTCCCAAGGTTTTTGTAGCCTCAGGTATTCTGTCTCGTGTTAATAAGAATGTTTTCTTGTCGCATTCACATGTTTGTAAGTTTTGGAATATTTCCATGATATTTTCTCCATCTTTTGTTATTGCTGTTGTGTTGTCATTCTGCAGTTTACGAACTTAACCGGCTTCGTTTGGCCAAAATTCAGTTTCGAAACTTGAATTTCGCGCCACGATGTGATAACATTCCAACTCGACATTTAAATCTCCCACTTCGGGAAGACAGTTTCAGCCATTTTGACTAAGATCCGGGCAACAAACCAAATGACGTCATCGTGCATTTGGTCTATCAATGTACAAAGTAATTTAGAAAACAGCAAACACTGCAAATTCGAATATAGAAATTCTCTAATAAAAGCGCCTAAAAAGATTAACAGCAACTAAATCTGATTTATGATATCGAGTAGAACACTCACCTACAACATTCGATTTTAAAAAATCTTCTCCCAAAAGGAGTATCAATGCCACGTTTGCCGATGTCAATATCTAGCCCGTAATTATATTTCTGAACAAAACCACCTTTAAGGCATTTTACGAATATAATAGAATCTGGGGCTTTTAGTTTCCCGCCAAAAATACATGTCCTTTCATTTGTTTGGCCTAAGTTGTTTGAAATATCTAAAATCAACAAACTTTAATCATTCAGAATCACACTTCTATGAAATGCATGCACTGGGTTTAGTTCTGCCACACCATTCAACCTGTTGTCGCCCTCTACTCCGAGAACGACAGATGCCATTGGATAAAAATACGATATAAATACCCTGACCTGGGGTAAGCCTAACCATCCGCAGAAAAAAAATACAGTGATTTATTGTAAGAACGTGTCAGCTGTTGTTAAATCTATTGTCAAAGATCCAATAGGATCTTTTGTTCTGAGAGTAGAGCCTTACTGCCGAGTTGCAGTGTTGGGACGGTACGGACAACTAACACTATAATGGGCTATAACTACTTCACTTCAACATCGCAATTTTCTTCAACTATTCCAGGGGGAAGGGTTCAATCATGTTTTCATTCATAACTTTTAGGCCCGGGCCAAACGTCATCTTAGCATGCTTCGAACTAAGTTCAGTAGTGAAGCGCGAGATAAGTTCGACGTTTATTCCAATAAAAATCCACTGATTTAGTTTCCATCGACGCAGCCGTTCTAATCGACTGGAGTTGTCGATTAGAACGGCATAAGATCGACTGAATAAAGTTCGACGTTTGACCCGAAGTGTAATTTACATCGACGCATGCTAAGATCGACGTTTAACCTGGGCCTCAGTAGAACACCCACAAAGGAGTTGCTTTGTTGTGGACTATTGCTTATGTAATTTTCTGATATCAAGTTGCGTCTTTCCTTTAAGCAACTTCGTGATGACCACGTTGCAATTGATTTACAGTGTGCAATTATTTTACGTGAACTTTTCCCCTTTGAAAAATGTTTTCTTTTCTCTATTGTCTTTTATTTTCAGGACCTTTTGTTTCCGATCACTGGCCTTTTCACTCATAATTATTAAATTGAACGACTTGCGTACTGTTACTAGGTACTGTAATGTTGTATTACCGTGAAACTGATATGTTACACATCGAAGTGCTCGGTCACCACAGTACTTGCTCGTGAATTTTTTTTCCATCTTGCTTTGCCTTTGGTATGTTGCGAGAAAAAATTATGACCGATTCTATTCTGAAAACCATCGGCGTCGCAAAAATACATATTTAGGCAAAATCAAAGCCCAGGCTCCCACATCGCACGGCCAAAAGCAACCGTTCTCTGAGCTCGTCCTCACTGCCGTAGTCGGGCAGTTTAAGGAGGTTGAAACTGACAAAACAAAAAAGAAATAACAGTAAACAATTAATTCATAATTAAGGCATAATTCACATTTACTTTAACCATTTCTATTCCTCTTTCTTGCCTTTCCTGTTTGCCAGGTTTTCAATCCTATGCAGATTCGTGCCCAACTGTTCTTAGTCTGTACATAGCTTAAGTCCGAACTGAAACTGATAAATACCTGTTTGTACTTGGACTGTATATAGTTGTCGCTCAAAAATGGCGTATACTTTGTATCTGCTGGACTGTGCTTAGCCTTAATATTTAGGTCGTCCCTTGTGACTGCTTTTGCTTAAGGACAGTGTACAGTTTAGCTAAGCTTAGTTTACCTTTGAGCCGTTTTTGGTCTGTACCTGGTCTGTGTCAAGTTTGCACTTTATCTTATCTATTCAGCACTTGGCATATATCTGACCTGCAATTGTCCCGCATCTGGTCTACGGAAGGCCCGTGTCTGGGTCTACACTGGACTGCATTCTACATGTGGCCTGCCTTGTCTTCACTAGTCCTGTGCCCGGTCTACACCAGACATGTTCCTGGTCTGCACTTGGTAGGTTTCTAGTCTGCACTTGACTTGTGTCTGGTCTGCCCTTGGGCAATGTTAGTTGGTCCGTACTTAGTCTTTTCGTTAGATCTATGTTTGCTGTGCACTTTGTGTATATGGTCTATAAGCTTGGTATATAGATGTGTCTAGATCTGCGGCTTAACCCGTATCTGGCCTGGTATCTGGTCAATCTGTATCAGGTCTGCACTCGGTAAGTGTCTGATGGCTTTTCAGCGCTGTTGCCGAATGTGGAGCAACATCATCTGACATCAGATCAGCGTAGATCGGAGATCATATCTCGTCAGGAGTTGTACCTCTGGGCGGACAAGGACACGGACCAGAGAGCAGGGTTTATCAAAGCCGCTACCCCGGAAGATATTCCTAAAAACGCTCAGTTCACCGATGATGCCAAAAGAGCCTTTGTAGATGGTTCAATTATTGGGGCAGCTAACCTCGCTCTGGGTGTTCTAACCACAGCCTTCACAGAGGGTTTCAGCAACAGTTTCGACGAAATTGACGACTACAAAGACATGTTCGTTGCGGTGAAACACATTCCATGGGTCGCCCATAAAGGTAGATGGAAGGACGATCGAGTGTTTGGCTATCAGTTTCTCAATGGATGTAACCCGTGCATGTTGGAGCGCTGTGAAAAGCTGCCAGACAACTTTCCCGTCACTGAAGACATGGTTCGGGACTTTTTGGACAGGGGACTCAGTTTCCAGGAAGAAATGAAGGTTATAAACTTTATTATGCTTTACAAATATTATTTGGTTGTTTTTAGTATTCTAACTACCAAATCGTTTAAACTAATTAAGCTTCAAAAATTTTCCCCAATACTGATATCTTTAGTTATTCTGATAGCAACATTAATAATAGGAATAACAACAACAGTAATAATGACAATAATGATTGAGCTCAGTTTATTACTAGCAATCTTTGCTTTTGTATTTTTTTTAACTAGCTTCGTTCTTCATGGTTTAATTTTCTTATAACGAAGTATCTCAAAATGTTGGCCATCACGCGAATTGGGATCAGTCCACTGAAGCAAGCATCAGTGCTAACAGTTTTCAATATTGCTTGGTGTGCGTGAAACAGTTTTTCGCTTTAAGGCAAAAAAAAGATCAGTAATATGCCTAATGATACTGAAACTGCAATCAGGTTTCCGTGGACGAGCGAAAAAGAATAAATAAGAGAGAAATCACGTCAAACTGCATGATTTACGTCCAGAATTTGGAAGTACACTATGATTTTAATAATCGGCTGGGAAACATGCACTCTCATCTAAAGATATCTAAAGATATTGCTGCACTCGCCGATTCGTCAATGTCTGAAGACATCTAATTGTTGCTTAGATATTTCGTCTTTCTCTCTTATTATTTTTCTGGCACTTCCGCGAAGTTAGTTTAATGAGCGATATATCAACCTTCTTGTTTTTATTCCCAAACAAACTTAGGTAAAAATAACAAATATGTATGATAGGCATTTAGGTATAGCTGTCTTTCCGTTAAAGAAATCTCTTAACGTTGACTGGGTGGCAAATAGAAATATATCATGGCAGTTTGGAGTGCAACCTTGGGGTTGAAAAAAAAAATACAAAAATGCTTGGTTATTCAACTGACAAAATAACTTTTATGCGCCACTCTCTGGACAAACTAGAAGTTTTAGGTAAAAGTTTTGGTTCCTCTCCAAGATTTGACCCCTTAATCTCCAGGGAATCATTACCTAGCGTATCGCAGTATCAGTAAAGATATAAATATTTTGATAATGAGAATATATATGAGAGTTGATATGAAATGTCTTTTATTTTTTATGAATCGCTAAATTCTCACAACTATTTCTTAAATAAAAGTTTGATCGTATAAAGAATCTTAAGAGTCACTGTACTGTTTAATTGTCCGAAAGGACGTTTTATTTTTCGGTTGCTTTCTTCCAGGAGGGGCACGTTTACATCGTTGACTACAAGGAGCTCGAGGGCCTGAAGAGATTGGACGGGCGATATCTGCCTGAAGCACTGGGCCTCTTCTATGTTAACAGTAAAGAGGACCTAGTACCAATTGCTATTCAGCTGTATCAAACTCCAGGAGATTCGAATCCCATTTGGACTCCCAAGGACTCTAAGTGTGACTGGCTGCTTGCAAAGATGTTTTTGAGAGCGGCGGACAGCAATGTTCACCAGGTATAGAAACTTTTCTTCCCAGCAATATATTTGTTGTGCAGAGAACGCAATAGGTAGTCAACAATCCTATAAGGTATCTTATTGAAAGTATAAATTGTGAGTGTCATTGTTTCACATTTAGTCATGTAAGAAACCGTTTAGCCTATCCCGCGGGCGGTGGTACTCGAAAAATATGGAGTGTTAACGTTAATCATCCATTGTTTAACAAACACTATTCTTTTACAATTTTGCGTATTATTTAGCAAATGGTATTCACATTTTGAAACTATAGAAACGTTAGTACAAATGTGTTCCAAATTAAAGTCGGTAGCCAGTACAAAGACCATCTGTAGACAGTACAAAAACAAGGTTACAACCTCGTTTTGTCTATATCCTTCTAGAATATACCGCCCTCCATCAGTTTCACTGTACGTTAATACATTTGCTGTGTCAGTTTGTTACAATGTAGTGTGTAGCCCGTCTTTACACAATTAATATTTTAATTGAAGGAAGCAATTAGATTTTATTCAATTAGTTTATAATTTGTGTATATGTCAGGCTTTTTCCCGAATGTAAAGTTTAAAAAGGCACGCACTCAGTTAATGCTTAAAAGCTTTCAACTACATCTGTAGCCTAATTTACAATGGAAATTAAGTGAAAGTGTTCTCACTGTGATCAAGGCTACAGATGTAGTTGAAAGCTTTATGCCTACTTAAACTTTACATTCGGGGAAAAGCTTAACATATACACAAAATACATACTGAACCGGATGGATGAATCTCCACTCAACTTGAACTAGTTTGTATTATAAAAACGATAATTACTGAAGCTATAGAAGTTAAAACAGCAGCGCAGTATTAGTTGAACTGAACATTAAGCCACTTTAAGTTTGTTCTTGATGACAGCAACTTTTCAAAATACATATCCATTGCATTTGACAACACCTACTTGGAGCGAGTATCACATTCGTCATTAAAAAATGCCTTTTTAGTCGGCTGACCCGCCTACAGTTTACATGCACATTGTACTGTGTTGGTTAAGTACATCGAGTCATTTTCTCCACAACACCAGATACGAATGCATTTGTTCATGACTCACCTGGTGATGGAAGCTATTGCCATGGCAACCTACAGACAACTGCCCTCCATCCATCCCTTGTACAAAATCCTATATCCCCACATCCGCGGGACTGTTCCCATCAATGTTCGAGCCAGAACAAGTCTGATCAACCCTGGAGGGATCATGGACAAAGCTCTCGGTCTGGGTGGAGGGGGCCACATAGAACTTATGCAAAGGAGCTACAAGAACTTCACCTGGGACACCTTGAACATCCCACTAAGAATGAAGCAGCGTGGTGTTGATGATTCAACAAAACTCAAAAATTATCACTACAGGTATATAAGCGTTTTTTCAAACTAATAGTTGCATCTGGTTTAAAGTGGTTAAAAATTGGTTTAAAAGCTATTCCAAAAGCTTGATATTGCTACATGCTAGGCGACTATCTCAGTAATCTTCTTTAGAAATTGTTAGAAAATACTGAACGCATATTTTTAAATAAAAAAAATACTTTCAAAATTATTTTTCATAATTTCAATTTAATAATAACTTAAAGGTTATTTTGAGAGGCTTGTAACTCGAGAGCATTTCATCGTCCATTCATTGTATATGGATCGACCTGGCAATGCAATAGTT
>JAOBYF010554408.1:0-15450 GCA_025403605.1 Parazoanthus darwini
ATCTGACAAAGTTTGAAGGATTTCGATTTTTCAAAGTTGCGCGACATGGTCGATATTTACTGACAGCCGCTCTTAAAACCACACTGAACTTTATTCCCGGTATTTGTTCAAGTTTTTTTTCCGAGTTTGCTTAAAACCTTTTTAAGATAGGTCAGCCCCCCAAAACACTTTTAAGATTCCATTCTCAGTGTCAAAATTGTGTGTTGAATATATACTAAATGTTTCTTTTCAGAAACTGATTTTCATTGTTTGAATGCAAGGTTTCGCTATCCACGCATACAGTTTAAGGAAGGCACTCCCAAAAACATAAACCTCATGAACTGGTTTTAACAATTTTCTTAGATAAAACTTAATACGTTGCAGTGGGTGTTACTGTTTTTTTTGTGAAGGAGGTTGTTTATAATTGTTTTCTAACACAACTTGTAAACATTACTTCAGTTGTCAATGTATTTACTGACCTTGTTTCGCTTTACTCTCTTGGCAGATCTTGACACAATTTACTTACAGATGAGCTCTGGTTAGTACCGTTTACACAAGTGAAGAGATACGAAACTTGACCAATTTTAAATGCAAAAGACACCTTAATTAATTAATCAACTAAATAGCTAGCTTAACAATTTGCTAGGTTTAGGAGGGTAGGGAGGGAGAAATGTACCAACACCTCCTTGCTTCGCTTCTTTCACCGAAATGCCACAACTCGTATTAAAGCAATGACAAAAAGACAAAACAGTTTGGCATCTTGCCTTGCTTTAAGGTCCCAGCCCATCCCTACTAGTAGTACTTTTTGGTTTCAGTCATTATGAGAGACCTCATGCCAAACTTAAAAAGAAAAAAGAAACACATGTTCTCAATAAGATGCGTCATGGCTGGTGCTGTATTGATGACATAACTCTGGGTTGATAGAAACCAGAAAAGCCGAACAAAGTCTATCGAGCGAGGCGTCGGAAAATTCTTGTTTTATAATTCAAAATGACCGGTGGCGAACAATTCCAATCGTTAGGTTGGTTCAGCTGAGGAATGACTAAAACTCGTTTCAAATGAGACCTTTTTCAATTTGTTGAAAGAAAACTGAAAAACATTTATAGTTAAAATAGCTGCTGCACGCCTTTTTTTAATTCAATTTAAAAGTGCTTATCAACCGTTTTTCTTTGAGGGTCCAAGTTAGGTTTTGTATTCTTTTCTTTTCGATACCGAGATTCGCATTCTGATAGCAAAAGAGGCCGATCCGAAATTCTATCTACTGGTTTCAGAATAAGATAAGAACAATTTTTTTTAGTTATATACAAGGGTATAGCTTTGTCTATAGCCTGAGTGGAGTGCTATCCTTCCCCCTACACCCCTCCCTTCTTGTCTTTCGTTGTTCTGACAAAACTCTTACATCAATAGCACTTTTAGAACTGGAGTCACATGGCGTGTGTTCGTCTATGGTTGAGTCAAAACGGCAGTTGGAGGAAGTCTTGCACTGGTGAAGTGTTTCTCCAGTATAGAAAGATAAAGACGGGTGGGATATAAATCTGCTTTAAAACTCTCGTATTGCATGCAAAGTGAAAACTCGTCTTCAAAGGCTTTTTTAAAGAATTTAACTAGTCTTTGTCAAACGCAAAGGCAATTACACTAGAACCGCTCATCCATCAAAAAGCGTTAACAAGGGAAGTTGTTCTTGCAGCGCAAATATTTGTGCGAAACCTGTTATGAAAGTTTGACAGCATGGACGGCCGCGAGCAAGCATAAAAACTCTCTGCAAGATTCGGAACAAGCAAGCGCATAAGGATTCAACGAACGGAAATTACATTTTCGAAAGGAAAATCAATATACTGGGCAGCCAACAATGCAGGAACAGAAAATCCTTGAGGCTCTTTTAACTGCTGTTGGCAAACCAATTTTAAACAAACAAACAATGACTGAATGAGTTATCCAGTTTTCTTGTTACCTATGGGAATTACCTAAGAGCACAAAGTGCAAAAGCAAACAGGTGTCCTTTTCAATCACTGGTGACGGTTTTAACCAAAGTTTTGAAATATTTCTAAAAAATTTTAGCCTAACTTGATTACATTTCTTTCAAAATCAGCTTTGCCACATACTATCCCAAGTTATTTGTTCAACATATGTTATTAAGATGTGCCTGGGCTGTACTAAAGTGCAGCGGACCACTGAGTTTACAGAAACCAGAAAAGGAGAACAAAGTAAATCGAGTGCGGATCTGGAAGACTTTCGTTTAATAATTCATGCAATGGCGGGTGGTGAACGAATTCTAGTAGCCTAATCTAAGACTAGATTGGCTGAATGATTACAACTGATTTCCAATACTGACATTTAATACAGTAAGATTTTGATGTTCTTTAATTGCCGCTGTTTCGGTTTAAAACAAAATGTACACGCCTGTCAGCCGGTTTTTTGCCAAAAGGTAACTATTACGTACTAAAATGAGGGTCCTCAATAGCTTTTGCAGTACACGTGATTTAGTTCTTGTATGTGTCTGGATTCGCATTTTGTTCAAAGAGGCGGAATGCGGGATTTTCTCTGCACGGGATGAGACTAACTATCAACGGGGTGGTTGGATTAATGGAAATGATAACGGAAAAAGTAATCGGCTTCAGTCTAAGAGGCAGCCTCCTAACTAAAAGTAAAAGTAAAAGATTCTACCCCCCCAGTCTCCCTTACTGTGACAGACTCGATCATGTAGACTTCATTATCATTCGAGAATGGAGGAAAGAACAGTGTTGTCGTTTTTGCGAGTCTATTTTGCCAGATCCCCAGACAGAATTTGCGAAAATTTACCACCTATTGCAGACATTACAGACAACAAGTACTCATTCAGACGTCCCAGAACTTCACCTTTGCCCAATTGCCGCACAAATTAAACAAATGGGACACATCACACGAGATATCTTCCAATTCTTAGTCTTAGTCTTGACCATTGTAAATAGCCTAGTTTTTAGCATTTATTTTCGTTATATTTCAATTGTAAACTTGAGTTTTTCAAAACTCCTTTAACAGTTTTTAAAAGAACGCTTCTAGGCCTTCAGTTATACTTCTTAAATTGTGAGTGAAGTGCTCCCCTCCCCCTCCCCCCCCGGAGTCCTTGGTCGTTTTGACCGATCTCTCGTACGTCAATAGCAGACAAATAAAGAGATTCTGTTGGTTTGGGAATAATAACGTTTTTTCCTTTATGTGAATTATGACTGACGGCCACCTTCTCTTATATATCCAGCTGTATTTTCCAAATCAACACTTCTTATTCCAAATATGAGCTGTGAACTGCTGTCCCATGTCCAGTCATATTTTGTACAAAGTCCGTTCACATAACCTCTTTCAGTTAAAATGATTTCTCAACGGATAAAAATAATTGATTGCAATGAAAATAGATTGTTTACACCTAACGTTCAATTGATCATTCTATAGACTTGTTTTCAATTTCTACTACCGCAACTTAAGTGACACAAATACAAGAACCTGTCGAAACTTTTCACACATTTGATTGATGTAGCTTTTCCGTTTGATAGTTTCCTTTAAAGACTATATACTTCAGGTTTTTATCGACATACTTGTACTTGACTTCCGTAGGTTGTCGATTAAAAAGACTATCTTAATCTTTATAATACCTTGATACCATAGATAGTACAAGTATTCATTGCTGACAGAGTGAAGAGGGTATTAAACTCGTTATATTTTTTGTTCTCTATCTCTTTTGTTCGTTAGCTTTGACGGTGTACAAAACACAAAAGGTATTGAAATGCGTATGACAAAGAATATTTGGGCTCACGAAGTAAACAAAGCAATGTGCACTGTCACGGATCGTTCAACCTAAGACAAAGCAGCTTTGTACATTAGTACTCCTTTTGAATTTTGTTGAGTTTCACAACCGGTCAGGTATATCAACTGTGAAGTAATATATGGAGACTTGTCTAGTTTTACCGACACGAACGCAATTCCATTTGGAGCGGTGCCTGGCAAATCACGGTAGCAATTTTTAGATTAGATTTACAAATAATTAAATTGCGTTTTTTGTACCAAAATGTGTGGAGTCACATGAAATGTGTGCGTCTATTATGAAGTGGAAATGGTCGTCAGATGAAACGCCGTTTGCCTTGCACAGAAAGACAAAGATGGCGTCTTTTTGTGGGATATAAGCTAAAACATTATTCTAGATTGAGCGCTGTGTTAGTGCATTTCTCCAAGAATATATAATGCTATAACGTGTAAATAAAAAAAAGTTTACAGCCGAGTTTTCTTATTTTCATAGTTTATCATTAACCAGTTGGCAGAGACGGTCTTTTAGGACAAAGAACATCTCTCGACAAATGAAATCATATATTTAATACATAGGGTACCCGTAATTCATTTGTTGCAAACTGATTCGTGTACCATGTCCACAAGGGTCGGAAAATTTAGTAATATCGAGCTTTTGAACTAGTTTTAAAACCATTTCAATTTTTTCTCATGTTTTAGATCAGACACAACTTTTATTTAGAAACATGTCTGGATCGTCTTGCTGAAATTTTTAAAAAAACCAAGGTCTCTTCACAACAAATATAAACAGTCTTGCAGTCCTTCTACGTCCTCTACGCCTACAAGCTTCGTCATTGATCAGATACTACAAACAGTTACAAACATTAATTTGATTTCAGTTGAAGTTCAGGCTCCAGATTAAACTAAACAACGTTTAAGACTGTGTTGTTAACTTCAAGAACTGAACTGTGCTGAATTCATTAGTTGACCATGTTTGCGATTACCTAGTTTCTATGTGATTTGTTGTCGTTAAAAGTTTTAGTTTCTGGAAGCTCCTTCCAGACAAAACTTCCCGCTAGTTAAAAGTATTCGAACAAAGATTTTGTCATTTTTTTAAGTCAAGCTTCGTGTGCCAGTTACAGCTGATTGCAATGACTATAAATTAAATTTGTTTCTAAAGCGTTAGCCTTGATTTGAAGTTGAAAAGACATACATGTAAATACCAGCGAGAACGAACAATAGTCCGAACCTCCATTTAACATCAAATCGAGACTAACGCTGTGAAAACGAGTCTGCAGTCGTTGTAATCAGCGGCAACTGCGAATGCGAGACTGACTAGATATTTTCCAACTGGAATTAAGGAACTTTCGTCCGAAAGGAGGCTAGCTCTACAAGGATATTTACTTGTAGGTGGCGCAGTGATTGCGAGGCTACGGTATGTGTCCTTGAGCCAGATTTTGAAGACGCGCTGAGCTCCTTAAAGACTTTTCAAAGCAATGCTTATGGAAAAATTCTTTAATTCGGATAGGAAAAAATTGTTTGTTTTGGAACTTTGTATGAGAAGGGTTTAATGAAGGTTCTTGAGTTACAAAGAATTTCAAGCAAGATATGATTTAGAAACGCCTTTTCTGTATTATGCCGTACTGATATCTCACCTCCGGAGAAAGACCACAGTGATTGCAGGTTATGGTGTGTGATTCGCAACACAAAGGTCGTTAGTTCAAAATGAATCAGGCAAGTGTCCTTAAGGACGATACTTTACTCCTTTTGCTACTGTCCCTTCAGCTAAATATATGAATACCAGCTTCTTCGGTTGTTCCAATGCTTACATTTATTTCGTGACTGAATAAAGGGCTTCAAAGTTTTACTATATATACTTATTTTCTTTCTTCACTTTTTTAAAAGATTATATTGTGTTACGAGTACGTTGCTGGTGTTGCCGAAAGAATTAAGAACGCTCTCAAGTCACATAACATCTCGACGACGTTTGAACCGATTGGCACATTAAGATCCAAACTGGTCAAGGTCAAGGCAAGATGCCTAGAGAGGAGTTGTCAAAATTTAGTCTATGGGATCCCGTGTGGAGCTCAGGGATGTGCGGCCAGCTACGTTGGCGAAACCAAACAATCCCTGCGTCGCAAGGGATCCAACGAGGCCCAGATCTCTATGGTGTACCTACACTGCAAAGAAACCCATCACTCTTTCAACAACACGGACGTGGTGATATATACTCGATCAAGAAGAGGACTGAGTCAGACGAGGCATAAAGGAGACCATATGGGAAAGGGTAGAGCAGTCTTCACTCAACCGCAAAGGGGGGCTCCGTTTCAGTTTGTCCAACACATGGGACCGAGTACTGAGGCACTTTTCCCGTCGCCTGTCACATGATCTGTCCAGGTCACGTAACCTCCAGCATTAGCTGATGAAGGCCATGGTTTATGGCCGAAACGTTCTATGTTTCAACACATCATTTCCAGTAAGAGTTTTAAATCTTCAAAGTTTTTACAAAACTGGATGTTTTAAAATTAATTTTACTCATTGTGTTACGCAGTTTGCTTTGCTTTGTCTTTTTCTCTCGCGAATTCCCTCCCTCCATAATATCGCGACCTTTGGAAGTCAAGACGGCAACAGCGGCTTAATATAGACTTTTTTTGTGATCTCTTTTGTTTCAGTCTCATCCATTCCTTATTTGTTGTTTATTGTGTTAAATCATTGAATCATCGATCATTGACCAATTGCCAAAGGTCCTTAATATAAAAAGTAGGTCCCTTACTTAACACTTAAAAAGTTAGAGCACATCGCTGGCATTGACTCGTTAAATGGACACTGCATGTATTCAAGAACAAAGCACTATACGTGAAGAGGTAAAGGTTTGTTTTGGAAGCCAGCGACTCAAAAAGGTCATTCCTAGCGAGAGTAAAGATACACTTGACCGCTTTAGTAAAATATCAGGACTAAAAATAAATAACATTAAAACAGAACTGTTGTGTGAATCGGTTCATCAGCGGACAACACAGTTACTCTCCTTCCGGAAAGAAGACTAAAACGGGCAACTTCTACAGCAAAAGCTTTAGGATTAAATTTATTACCAAATGAGGAAAAATCAATGAAACAGAACAGAACTGAAAACTGGCCGGAGTCTTCGAAGTCTAACTTCATTTGGTAGATAACATTAAGCGTACTGTAATGATAAATAACTACAAAGATGGAGGAGCTATGAATTTAGGGAAATGTTACGTGACCTTAAAAACTGCGCCCTAAACTCAACCTGGATCACAAAATACATGGACAGTAATAATCTTTCTTGCCAGAAAGACCTTAACACACTAACACACATTTTCCGAACCTGCCAAAAACGAAAAATTTCTGGACCTCTCTGGAAGGTTGGCTACACTCATTTTAAAGAATCCTCTCTACAAAGAAACGCATAGACTAAAATCAGATTAAGAAGAATGTCTCATTGGTTTCTGCAAACTTGCTACAATTGTTTTCATGTATATTTGTACACTAGACCTTTGACGTTCAACACTCCTTATCGGCAGATACAAATGGCTACACACCAGAAATCTTACAACGAAGAATGGATCAGATGCTGGAAGGAAATGAGGCAACAACAGCTCTCATGGATGACATCCTGATCATGTACAACATCATGAAGTAATATTACGCAAACTTGAACAAGTAACCAGTTATAACACGGAACTAAACCTGGTGTTAAGTCAGACAGCCTGAAGTCCTGCACAATGGACAGCTACCTTCTGATCTCGGAAAGGTTTAAGCCTGACCCATAGAAAGTAGCAGCAGCTCATGATACTCCAACGCCACAAAACAAGGAAGACCTAAAACGGTTCATTGGATTTGTGACATACTTTGGCAATTTCATTCCAAATCTAAGTGAAATTGATGTGCCATTCAGAGACCAGCGCATGAAGAGGCATTCAACAAACTTAAAGATCAGTGTTGCAACCATCCAGTTCTAAAATACTTTAATGTTAACAAACAAGTTGAAATTCAGTGTGATGCATGTCAGCATTGGCTTGGTGCTGTGTTCATACAGTTGGTCGCCGCTCTGTTGCTTACTCTTAACGGTCCTTAACAGAAGTTGAAAAACGCTATAATCGAGAAAAAGATGCTATCGATCGTTCACGCGTGCACCAAACGCCACTGCTATATCGGTAAAGAAAATATAGAGTACATGATGACGACAAACCCTTGAGCTGATCTGCAAGAAGTCACTAGTCGCAGTCCCAGTGCGACTGCAGAGATTGCTATCACTGCGGACAATATACTGTAGAACTCATCTCTTCGGCAATAAATATATAAAAAGAGAAAATGTAATACTTTTATGGCAAGAATGTGATGCGTTTCTTTCATTTTTAGGACTGTGTTATGTATGCATGTTCTTGAACACAGCAGTTTCACTCAAACAGTGCGGTTATGATATGTTTTGAGATATTGTGTGTGATTCATTGGAAACTGTTAGCTTTACGTAGTCATTTCCCAAACAGACGCAAACGCTACGTAAAGACAAAAGACGCTCATTTTTACGTACTAAGTTGTTGCGACGGTTGACGAGACAGTTTTGCATTGGTCAGTTCACAAACAACTCATTGCGAACTGCAGGCGCTTGCTCCGACCAAAATCAATTTGTAGTTATCAATCCCTTCATTCCCACCAGGTTTATCGAGAACTCCTAACTTCTCGATCCTTGCAGTATCAGTATAAATCAAGGCGGAGTTAACGTGATACCGGATATAGTTTTATTCCGGTACGACCTCATCACGGTCCCATACTGATTCTCCTTCTAAAATTTAGTGGCTCGCAAGGGCCATGCAAGCTGAGCATGCACGAGTCATTTTCTACTCGCGTGTCCGTTTTTCTACTCGCGAGTTGTATCACCTCCATTCTCAAGTCTTTGTGGTTTAAATTTTTTGATTGAGTCTTTGGATCACCATGGTTGGCAGATCAAAAAAAGGATCATCTACTACTGAGGCTTTTAACAAAGTTGTGAAAGAGAAAAATGAAAAGGAAAGAAATATTTACTGATGAAACAGTTCAGATAACACTGCATACGAGTATTCAAAATAAAATTGATTACTAAGATATCAAGGCAAACCGGTCAGGAGCTTTTTCATTTTCGGTTGCTAAGACGGGTTACCAAGGCCCATTATTAGAGCATGGCAAAGAATGACCAGAATTCTTTGTTTTGGCTAGTTGACAAACATTTTGAGACTTGGAGTCTAGAAGCTGTCATAAAACATGCACCATGGTTTCCAACTCACACAATAAGAATAATCTGCTACTGAAGTTGTTAGCAAGGTTGTGAAAGCCAAAAATGAAAAGGAAAGAAATATTTTTGATGGAACAGTTCAGATAGCACTGCATACGAGTGTTCAAAACAAAATTGATTACCAAGATATCAAGGCATTTTTCAAGGCTGGTTACCAAGGCCCATTATTAGAACATGGCGAAGAATGACCAGAATTCTTTGTTTTGGCTTATTGACAAACATTTTGAGACTTTGAGTCTAGAAACTGTCATAAAACACGCACTCTTAGCGTGATCAACTTATTCTTTAGGTGTTGTTTTTCAATAGCTGTTTCATTGTAAACAAGGATCACGGGACAGCGTTCGATAGCAAACTGTGCGCCATAAGGACATTAAAAGGTAAGTCGGACTTCAAACACAGTCCGAGGCTGAAGATACTGAACACGCTCATCTTTACGTACTTAGTTGTTGCGACAGTTAACTAGGCAGTTTTGCATTGGTCAGTTCACAAACAAATTATCGCGAACTGCAGCCCCCGTTGCGTTAAAAAGTATTTATGTGGTTTTCAACCCCTTGATTTCCACCTGGTTTAACAACGACTACCTATCTTCTCGATCCTTGCAGTATCAGTATAAATCAAGGCGGAGTTAACATGATACCAGATCGACCTCATCTAGGTTCCGTACTGATTCTCTATATTTGATTACCTGATGCCGTGTAAAATCTACGATGGCCCATAGAAGGAAGTAGTTCTTTCTACTCGTGAGTTCTATGTTCTATGCACGAGTTTTTTTTATCTATTTGGAAGTTCTTTTTTCTATTTGCGAGTTCTTTTCTTGCGACGGTGGACCCAAAGGTACCACGTGGCCTGTCTAGCAGACCGTCCATAGAAAAACAAGGTGGAGGAGATGAACTCGCAAGTTTTATCATTTTTTGGCTCAAACAATTCTTGGTTTGCACGTGACGTTATAGCCGCCATGTTGGTGTACAATAACAATAGAGTTGCAATTACTTTTGTTTTGTCAACCAACATGGCCGCCACGCCCTTCGTCTTTTGAGTCTCTGGGGATTGAGTGAAACCCAGCAATACTGGGCCTCTTATTTGGATCAGTATTTGAATAACTTGATGACTTTTGTGTTTGACCGGATGTTTTATTGTTGTGTATGATAATCTTTGCCAAATTAAAGAACGTCATCGTACTGCCGACAACAAAGTGAAATTACTCGAAGATATCAAAATACCTCGAAAAATAATATTGTTTCATCCCTCACCCTATCGAAACTTTGTATTTCCAACGCCCATATATATACCCATTTCGTGTACCCTTTTTCAAATAAAAATTCCAGTGCGTTGTCACAAGCGCCTTTCAAAATGTGTTGACTTGGCGTTCCGTTTGTTGTGTTAGTTTGTCAAAATCCACAACAATAACGATTGTTTGCGCTCGATTTTCTTATTTTTTGAAAAAACAAAAGCAACAGATTAATAACAATAATTGTTCTTTGAGTTGAGTAATTATTTTGGAATAAGTTTTCATGAATAATCCTCTGTCAAATTCAGAATTCCCTTGCCAAGCAAAACAGAAAGCACTCTACCGGTAGCCTCCACCTATAGTTTTAAATTTGGGAAATGTTATCGAGCGTAATACAACACATTAATTTATTGAGAAGGGAGGGAGTTCATGTATCGTTCAAACCCGTGACCGAAAGACAGATTAACGAGAGACATTGTTTACAAAGTTAAATGTGACAACTGCGCTTGGGTCTACTATGGCCAAACCGACAGAGCGTCAAAAACTAGGTTAGCTGAACATCAGGAAGCGATCAGAAGCTTCAACGAACACTCAAAGATAGCGCAACACGCAAACGGACAAGACCACATCATAGATTTCAAGAACGCAAAGATCTTTACAACTGAACACGCGTACCACAAAAGGCTGTTCATCGAAGCACGGTATTCCATGTGGGAAACGATCACATTTCAATCCCGGCGATATACAATTGCCTTTGTGTCAGAGACAATGTCAAACAATTGTAATTCCATCTTATTGCATTTTAAACGAAGTCATCGTGTTTCTTTGTTCCATTGAAGAAGACCGAAGTTATCGGCTGAAACGTCTGGAAATTTTAACATCTATATACCTTTTAGTCAGAGATAACGTTTTTAAAACATTACTTTTATTTCATGGCAACATCCCCTCAAAATACAATACCGTATTTCCTCGAATAAACGCCACTTCTGAGAGCCAAAATATTTATAAACGCCGCCCTTGAATAGACACCGCACCTTGGGTGCGGCATTTATTCAAATATTGAACAAAAAATAAAAACTATAGTGCAATGCAATAGTTACCAGCTTTGTTTATTAATTTATAAACGTTTATCAGCGCATCCAATGTTTCTGGTAAATAAACAAACAAAAATTTGACAAGATTATCATAGTTCGTTCGTCTTAAAACAGCTTTCGAATTTTGCTTTCATTTATAACGATGTATTTCCTCGAATAAAGGCCGCCCTCGAATAAACGCCGCACCCAAATCATGAAAAATTTAATAAATGCTGCGGCGTGTATTTCGAGGAAATACGGTAGTCATCATGTTATTCAAATATATGTAAATAAGTTGCCCTATTTTGCATGGTTCAGCCAAAAACTGGTAAAACTTGTGAACTGACCCACTCCATCTTGTCTTCCTGTCGACGACCTGCTGGACAAGTCACGTGGCACCACGTGTGTTGAAAAAACAGAACCCGCGAATACGAAAAAAGAACTCGCGAATAGATAAAGGAACTCGCTAGCAGGATAAAGAACCCGCAAGTAGAAAAAAGAGCTCACGAGTAAAAACAAGAACTCGCGAGCAAAAATAAAACAAATATTGCTTACAGGGCGAAAATTTGCAGATTCCCTTTGAAACTCTCAATATATCGTCTCATACTCAGATATTATAACCATTTAATATGCTTACCCGAAAATACACTAGCAAAATACACATCGATTTCAGAGTCCTTAAAAGCATCAAAAAAGACAAGATATAACACAAACTTACAAACTTTCGCCAATTAACTGTGAAAAAAAGCAAGATCGACAAAGTCCTCCTCATAACTTGATTTAGTTAAGAAATGAGTACGCGGGTTCCAGTCAAACTCGTACTCAGGTGCTTTCTCTTTCATTACCAAGGAGAGACACTTGAAGGGTCGAGTTTGAGCTTGAATCACTTCACTTCATTGTTTCTTTGTTCTCAGCTCTTCTTGTATCATTCTACCTTCCAGATGTCCAACATTTTTTTGTGTTTCTTTCTTGCAACTCTGATGCACATCAAGCCTGTTAGAGGGGAAGTTCAGGTAAGAAAAACGTTGTTTCCTTCTCCGCCAAACATTATTTTTGCGTAGACTTCAGTAAAAAGACAATTGTTATAATGGAACTTTATGCTGTATGTGGAACCGAAAAACCAATTTCTAGATAGTTTTGTTTCCACAATTTATACATTTTTAGACGAAAATGAAATGAAATGAAAGTACTGTTGACTTTTCAGCTGGTTATGATTTACAAGAATGTGTCGTGTTTGTGTTTTGTTTTGTTTTCGTTTGTTTTGTTGACTTGTGTTGTGTAGTGTTGAGTTGAGTTGTGTTGTGTTGTGTGTGTTGTGTTGTGTTGTGTTGAGTCGAGTTGTGTTGTGTTGAGTTGAGTTGAGCTGTGTTGTGTTGTGTTGTGTTGTGTTGTGTTGTGCTGTGTTGTGTTGAGTGTTGAGTTGTGTGTAGAGTTGCGTGTTGTGTTGTGTATTGAGTTGTGTGTTGTGTGTGTTGTGTCGAGTTGTGTTGTGTTGTGTGTTGAGTTGTGTGTTGTATTGTGTTGAGTTGTGTTGTGTGTTGTGTTGTGTTGTGTGTTGAGTTGTGTGTTGCGTTGTGTTGTGTTGTGTGTTGCGTCACCTTTTGGGAAGCCAGTTAATTCAATATACATGCAGTCGAAAGTTGTTCGAAAATAAAACAAAATCATTCATCCGAACCTCCACCATAAAGTTGGCATATAGTTGGCCCTTAAACAACTTGTAAACAATTTTCTCTCTCTCTCTCGTTCGTTGAAACTATGTTTAATGTTTGTAAATTCAATCCTTATGTTTCTTGCTGTTTATTAAGTGAGGTTTGTGTAAACAGATCGTTCAGATCAAGACCATTTTACACGTTTTTTTTATTCTTTTACAAGAACAACTTTATGAGAACAAGCTGAGGCTCGGGTTCGCGAAAGCTAATTTTTTTTTTTTTAAATTTTACTGAGCCTCGATCTTTAACCTACAGTATTACTATGCAGAATGAATAAAAAATGATTCTTCGCAGTTTTTCTCTACTAATCATTGCCTTTACCTCAAGTTATACGCTGTACACGTATACTTGCCCTGGAGTTAGTTTCTTTGAGTCGTATAGTATAGTATAGAAGTAAGAACAATTTTTAACAATTTGAAGCTCAAATCGCCAAAAATTTAAGAACAATGAGCCTTGGCCAAATTTACTGGTTCTTTAAAATAAGCGTGTATTTCATTTAGAAAAGAAAGATCAGTAAAACAACTCATTTAACAAGGTTTCTTGTCCGTTCTCAAAAATAATCTTTGAAAACTTTGCAACAACTCATTTGTATTAAAACAAATTACAAAAACTTCATCTCCGGGGAAATCTAAACTACGTTCCAACTTCACAGGTGTCAAAGTGTAATTACAACATTGTCATTATTGCTGAAACGTTTAAGAAATTTGAATTTCAGTTGGCAACCAACAGGAGTAGATTAGAGACTTCAAAATTTGCATAAGAGATTACGGCGACTGCTTGAATGGCGAAAAATGAAGCCTTCAGGGTTCGAAAACTTGCATTGGGAACGTACCCCGGTCTTTGAGGAAGGTATGTGTCCATGTCTTGCGAAAAATGTTGGGCCGGTTCACGACGATTGCTTTTAGTCTTACGTTCACCTAAAATGAATAAAAACGCAAGAAGCCCGCCCTTCGAACAAAAGCTCAAAGCTCGTTCAGTTCAGAATCTGACGGCTTTCGTGAAGTAGCGATGTTAAATTACATTTTGCTTGATTTTAATTGTCTTTTAAAACAAACTTTATCAGAGTCCTATAGCCATAGGCCTGTTAGTAGCCCAAATCTCACTTAATCTCCCGACTAGTTCTCGAACTCTTTTGTTAGTCTTCCCTTGACAATCAAAGACACCAACACAATTAGAATGACTTAAACTGAACAATAGTAAATCAATATCACGAAAACTGCAATACACTAAAAAGTAATATTTCCTTTAATTTTTGGTCAAATGCGGCTATACCTCTCACACTGACATAACTTAGCCACCAAACTGCAAACTTCTTATGTTGCCAATGGATGGCAGTCCAATGCACTGCAAAAAACGCAAATTGTGTTTTGTATATAATACTAAAAAGGGATATCATTTGTGTTCATGATGAACTGGTGAAACTAATTGTACCGTAAAGGTTCCCCAATCTATGTTAGTAAAAACTGCTCATTTTCATTAGATCTTTTTTGATTGCCAGTTAAGTCCTAATTGCTCACTTGTGCAATACTTTACACTTCTTGAACATTGGCTTAATAGAAATAACGGAAACAGAGCCAATATAGATGAGTAAGGTTCCACACTACAGAATATTTAGCCAGTATGTATTGCCAGGAGCAACTGTTTTCAACAACCTTGATGAATATTTTATTACCTTCTGTACTGACATAATTAAAAACAATAAAAAAAGAAAATAAATTTTGGGCAAGATCAGTAAATCAACTTGGTATACCAGGCTCTCCACCCGAATCCTTCTTTCACCTTTACTTCTGTTTTGTTTTTCTGTCCTACTTAATTACTTTCCGATGTGGCTAGATTTGTTTAGAATTTAAATTTCCAATAGTTACATTTGGGAAACAACGGCTGCAGACCGTACTGCAATGACAATAAGGGGCTGGACAAGGCAAGTAGACAATAAAGGCGAGATATTTGAGACTATTAAGTTTGTGGTATGATATTTGTCATGGTTATGCGTAAATATAATTGCAAAACCAGATCGGTGTTCTGAAGAAAAAAAAATCAAAGTAAACTTTTCGACACAGAATTTTGCTAAATACAATTTTTTTAAGAATCAGTAAATATTGGGTAGCCTCAATGTTTTTATTTTGAGGGCAATTTCAGTCTCAAAATGTTCTTATTTTGTTCTTTTTTGTGGGTTTTGCTTTTACTAATTAGTTATTCTCAATAAATTTCGATTTCAGGCTCAGTTTGTTCTTAATTTGTTCTTATTTTTTGGGCGATTTCAGCCTCAGTGTTCTGATTAAGTTTGTTCTTAAAAAAGTGTAATGTGTTATTTTCTTTTTTCACAAATGCAGGCGTCAAGCGCATCAAATGATGAGTAACTCAACCGACGCCTCCCCCCACAGTACAGGTACTAAGGGGAGGACGGGGGCATTAGATCGG
>JAOBYF010555519.1:0-30358 GCA_025403605.1 Parazoanthus darwini
GCATGGTTTTCAATGGCCATTGTGATGCTGCATGAAGTACTTGCTTAGTCACTAAAGTTGTTGTGCAACTGATTTCGCACCCTTGATAGGCAGTGTTGATATCCTGTTCCTTGATTTTGTTGAGGTCATGCACTCATCTGACTTGTTCGAAACTGAAAAGGATTCGATATTAACTTGAAGGTAAAAGGAGACAGATCCAATCTGCAATGAAGAGATAACAAAAAGTTTTTGTCTCTTAAGTTAATTAGTTTGTATAGACTTTAATAACTGTTTGCTTTGCATTTAGGAAGTCATTTCCATCTGGACATGCTTCATTCTCAGCATACTTCATGGTGTTTCTCGTTGTAAGTAAACTAACATGTATGCTGGTAAATTAACTGTGCATGATGTTAAACTAGTTAGCAGTATATTGCTGTGCTACATGTACATGTAGTTTACCAAGCATTTGGATCAGTGTGAGGCTATTGATGATAAAGTAGTATGAATAATGATTTAATACAAACATGTAGGAACACATTGCTGTGTTAGTAAACTGACGCATTTCAGTCAGTGTGACTGGATGTTGTTAACATGGTAAACCAGTGTTGATGGTTGTAAACTAATAATATATTGTTGTGTTAGTAAATCAACTTCTTCATTCAGTGTCAGTATGAGGCTATTGATGGTAGACAGGTGGGGATGGGGGACGGTTCATTGGCTCTTCAGTTCAGCTTTAAATAGATTACTGAACTGAGTTCGCGGAACCTGTTCGTCGGATCCACGGAATGTACCTTCTTTCGTCTTAATTGTCTTTAACATTTTAAAAGAAAAGAAAAGGCTTAAAAGTGTTGCGATAGACTAATTACTAGTCTAAGCTTACATAGTGACCGTGAACCTTTCACTTTAGGATACCGCAGTTGCTAAGACATCCGACTGCCAACCAGAAGGTCATGGGTTCAATTCCCGGTCTATTCGAGGGTTGAACTTTGTACGAATTTATTTCGACGCGCAAACCGTCCCTAAACAGGAACGCGAAGTCCTTTGTCTTGTCTGTGGCCGTCTCTCGACGTTTTATCGGGGGAGTTGAAAAGAACCTACGCACGTCTCGAAAACAGTTCGCTAATCCCGGTGTTGCCTGCATAGCAGGCGCTCTTTTGGTTTTTGTTGAAAGCTTGGAACCGAGCACAGCAAAGTCCACTCCCCGTAACGTACTGCAACTGCGCGGTCACCAGGCAAGTCAAATTCGCATTCCGGCGCGACAGTGCACTAAAAAGCAAACTGGAACGCCTGCCATGCAGACTAATCCCGGTGTTGCGGTCTAACACATACAAACACCTTATTCCAACTGGCTGTACTCCCAGGTCAGACATGGACCGTATAGCGCCAGCTGTACAGACTAATCCCGGTGTTGCGGTCTAACACCTACAAACACCTCATTTCAACTGGCTGTAGACTGTTCTCCCAGGTCAGACATGGACCGTATAGCGCCAGCTATACAGACTAATCCCGGTGTTGCAGTCTAACACAAACAAACACCTCAATCCAACTGGCTGTTCTCCGTGGTCAGACATGGACCGTAGCGCCAGCTATACAGACTAATCCCGGTGTTGCGGTCTAACACCTACAAACACCTCATTCCAACTGGCCGTTCTCCGTGGTCAGACAAAGACCGCCTGTATCAGTGTATGTGCTTTCGGTTCGATCGTCGTCGTAATTCAGTATCACCAGCTGCACTACACACTAATAATAGTTATTTGTGGGTTAAGTTTCTAAACCAAATAAGGACGAAACCGCAAACCCCTCCAGCTGTTCAAGCTGTGGCCGTTTTGTCAGGTTGGCCGGTTTTTGAATATATGCTTAAACGCTCGCTGTTACCCGGCGTAGCATCGTAGTATCGCAGTGAAATAATTGTTTAATGTGGTAAGTTAGAATCAGTTCAACTAAATTCAGATTATATAACAGCTCGAAATTTTCTTTAGGTTTATCTGGAAGCCATGATTCCCTCGCGGAGAACAGTGTTCTTTAAACCGTTTCTTCAGATAGGATTCCTAACAATGGGCATTCTAACCTCCCTGTCACGTGTGTATGACTACAGACACCACTGGGGCGACGTACTGACTGGGCTGGTCCTGGGGACTATAGTGGCACTGTTTGTGGTGAGTGTTAAACGAAGTAGTAGGTCCGGTGGTGAGTACTTCATGACGTAGCTGGGTAGGTGAAGTGTGTCAGCGGAATTACTGCGAGAGTCAGATTCCCTAAGTTCTTGGCGTTGGAGCATTTTTTGCCAAAACGAAAGGCGTAACGAGTTCTTGACTGGGAAATGTTGAGAAACACTAATGCCTGCATTATCAGAGTACTTTGATATGCTAACAAATCATAATTTTTTCTCTCACCTTATGGAATTATAGATGACAGTAGTATTAATTAATAATCTTAATAAAGAAATATTGCTCCGGATTTTGATAATGAACAAATACACCTGACTGGCGAAACTGTACTAAGACATGCACTTGCACACTGAATTAGGCTTGAGTCGCCTTCTTGAACTATAACTCAAGCTTACTTTGTTTCCAGACCCTCAGGATGTTGAGTCTTTTCAAGCGACGTCAGCGAGTTCATTTGGAGGAGATGGGCAATGGAGGAAGTGGCACTGGGGCAACTGCAGTGGCTGATAGTCCTGAAAAGCGGGTTACGGACGAACCTGAAGCTAACTCGAGTCTTGTCAATAGTCGTGAAGCGGGGATTGTGTAACCACCTGGTGTTAACTCGAGTCTTCAAGATTAGGATTTCGACAAAAATGTTAATGTTATGACATTAAGTGTCTTTTCAATTTGCCCTAAACATAGCAAGAATTAACAGGTGTGGTGCACGAATTAACGTATAGCGGATACACCGCTTTATTTATCTTCAGCAAAGTGATTACAGATCAGTTGAACAAATTATTGCCACACAGCTGGCGCTATTTAATTGTCAATCCCAAATTTTACTCAATTGTTGCACCGTAGTGCTCAGCCTTGACCTGAATATGAAACTGTCATACTGACAAGTACGACTACTAACTTAGCGTGATCAAATGCATCAGCATTGCTGAAAATTTCGTCGATATTACAAGTTAAAAGCTAAGTAGTCGTAGACGTAGTTTGCTCGTAGTCGTAGATGTACTCGAAGACGTCTTAGTCGTAGTTGTAGTAATAGTCGTTGTCGTAGTTATACTAGTACTCGTAGTTGCAGTCGTAGTTGTACCCGTATTCGTAGTTGTACTCGTAGTGGAAGTCGTAGTCAAGTTTAAAGAGATGTCTAGCTATTGTTCGAGGTCATTCGTTGCCATTGCGATGCATGACTTCATGTAACAAGTCCTGTTAACAAGAATAAAACCAATTACTATGATGTATATATCTTGTCTACTGCACAGGTAGTTGTTTTAACACGCTCTATAGAACACGTTTAGTTTCAGGGAGCACAAACTCTGCTTGAAAAGCAACTAATAATTTATAACTGTAACGTTTTTTAAAAAGTAAGATGTCATTGTGTGTTTGCTTTAGTTTTGATTCTTTTGGCTTTATAGTTATATTTTTATCGACTAAAAAATGATGTCAAACTTCAACGATGTCCAGCTCTAGCCAATCACAGGGATCTCAACTATACTGAAACTGATAAAAATTACTGAAAAATGGTCCGAACGGATACGAACTCGAGGAGTTGAACCAATTGCTGCTGTGCGATCCTCTTGCATAAAGTTTAAAAATAAAATTGAGCACCATATCGAGTTTGGACAGATTAGTTTACCCCAGACCCTTTTCCAACTGATCGCCGTTTATTGTGATGAATAATCGCAAAGTCACAAGTGCTCTTTGCTGCCTTTAAGTAACTGGACATTAACTATGATATTTGTAGCTGAATTTGTTTATTTGTTAGGGTTCAGGTCATACTGAAATTAAATGTTGCCATGTTTTCAGTGTGTAAAAAGGTCATTTAGGTTACCAGAAACAGAATTATTTCACCCTGCAGTGTTCTGCTATGAGCAAAAGTTTGGTACATACAAAAAGCTCAGGGGCTGTTCAACATAAAACCGCTCTGAAATATTTCAGAAATGCAGAAACAAGACATGCGGCTTTACAAAAAATACCACATTTTTACATCCTGTTACATGTAAGAGAAGGAACTGTGTGTATTCAGGAATGGAGAAAACAATCATTTGAAGGGACAATAGACCGCCCAAACAACACACTAATCCATGCAGTAAGACACGCAATATCCATATATACGTAAACTAAATAAAACACAAGTTTTCACAATCACAAACTGAATATATTTGCTGTAAGACAGATGCATTATAGATGCAAGTCCTTTGTTAGCAATCTGGAATGCAAAGTTGGTGACAAAGTTTTCGGATCCCTAGTGAGATAAATATCTCTTAATTGGCTGCGGAAAAAATAAACTGTTTGACCCGGGGGCGTGCACCTTCATATAGCAAACGAATTGAAAGAATATCCAGCCGAGTGAAGGAAGCTTTTAAAGTTTTTTTGTTTGTCGCTAGGAAACCATGAGCCAATCCCTTTAGCAGAATATTCCGAAGTTATCGTGAAGTTCCGCTTATGCAAGGCAGGAATTTCAGGCTTCGCAAAGCTTAGCTAGCACACAAACTTTTCTACTTAGCGATTATCTTTTGAGTTTGGAACTTCTTTTCATACAACTTCAAGCTCGAACCTGACGAGAAAGAAAACTACATTTGACAAGTAAGTTAAGCGTAAATACAGTCCAATTCAATGGTCTGCTGGGTGTAAAGCTGACGCTTTGAGCTTCAGCCCTTTGTCAGAGCAGATTTCTATTGTAAAGAAAAATCTTTCAACAGAGCTCCGTTTTCACGCTAGTCAAGGCTCTCTAACTTAAATCAGTAGAGATTTGAGCGTGCTTTTTTACATTGTACAGTTTGTCATATCCAAACTAGAGATCTTCAAAACTTTCCGAAGCAAGTTTATACATAGTACAAAATTGTACGTGTGGCAACGGATATAATAACTAGTGAGTTTTCTGAAGCATGACAAATGAGACAAACCTCCGAAAGTTGGCTCGTACCGAGGTCCGCAAGTTATGAAGGACATCAATTGCAAAAACGTTCCGTATAGAATAATACCAATGACTTGGAATCCCGTGGTAGCTCGTGAAACGATCAAAATATACTTCTGAAATGTATATTTTCATGCATGATAACACTCCGTTTAATTTAAATCATGTTTATAACCGCTAACATTTTTTTGGTCCTCTTAAATTTTATCGAGCCGGAGAGACTAAAAGCGAAAACTGAGCGAGCTAAATACAAATGAGGCCATATATTTTTGCTCGTTAATGATTTGGAACAACTGATTAAATAAGCCTTTATTATTATGCAGTTCGGCTGATGGCTCGGTATTTTTGGGGGAGGGCGGTCGGGGAGGGAGGCAAATTGTTTGCACAATTTGACTTTTTTGCAATCTTACGGCAATATATTCCGGGACAAATATTCTCAACTAATTTACCGAACCAAACGCATGTTAGCACCAGAACGCAGTGCGCGTTATAAAAAAATTGCTTTTTAGAATTCGGTTTCCCGATACGCACAGTATATGGGTCAAAATGTCTGTCATAGGAGAACGAATTAGTTCGAGTTCTCGACGGTTCTAGCCGGTGACCGTGAAGAAGAATGGACCATACAGACTGTATTTTTCATTTGGGGCTGCTTGAACAATGAATTTTACTAAAATAAAAGAATCAATGCTGATACAACTGGCAAAGGCAACCGACTGCAAACGTTTCCAGCCGGTTCCCAAGCGCCATGTGTGCTTGACGATCGTTAATAGTTTCAGCAATTGTTTATACAACTATTAAAATTAAAACAATACACCATTTTGCCACTGCAAAGTTTCAATAGGCTCATTCCTTATGGGGCTAAAAGTCGCAAATCAATCCTAACATCACAGTTTAGCTCCACGAGAGAATGATTCTTACACAAAAGTTTGCATTGGCTGAAGAAAATTCTTTCAATAGTTAAGATAGCATAAAATGTTTTATCACAAAGGTAACTGCATTGAATGTTCTTTTTTTTTCTCAGTTGTGAGGAGAAGATGGCCGGGGTGGACTATTTTCTTAGTTTGAACGTGGCTTCATCCAAGAGCCTGGTGGACAAGGCACGGAACGTTTTTCACAAGTAAGAACTGTCCCCGTAAATATTCTTATGTTTTTTACTTGGCGGCAACTCAATTTGATAGATAAGCGTTGCGTGCAGGTATACTTTGGAAGATAACTTATTGCGAAAGTACGACGCAAACTGATCAGAAATACAACGTTTAACTAAATATGCCCAGTATAAACGTGTTCATGACTTGTCCCTGTGTTCTGTTGTAAATCTCGTGTTGCTGTAAAGAAATCACTTCATTCGTGGCTTTTGCTTGCGATTCGGTCACTTAAACGCGAATGTGGATACAATTTACTCGTGGCGATGAAGGTTAAAAAGTTTATAAAACAAAATATTGTTTTAATCAAAGTAGCGGACAAAAGTTTCACTGTTTAAGATCGAATAACTAAACATATCAACCATTAAGCCATTGCGTCGATTGATAGAGACCAACGTCACATTAAACAACTACAGCCACATTTTGAAAGAAACTGCTAAGGCAACAGAGCTGAGTAGTCCTCACGTCTTAACCAAACCTGAAAGCAGTGTTGTTGTTGTAGCTATAAAGTAGCTCGCTAGTTGTTAAAAGTTTCATTTCAGAACAAACTACTTTAAATTGTAAGTTATTGCTTTCGAATAAACAGCGGACGGTAACTCTTACCCCCTACCCCTTAACCCCCTTGCCGCCTAATATACCCCCATCACCTACGGCCCCCTACTCCTTGCCGCCTACCCACACCCCTACTCCTTGTCGCCTACCCACACCCCTACTCCTTGTCGCCTACCCACACCCCTACTCCCTACGGCCCCTACCTTCAAACGGATCCGTAATTGACCTGCTTCCTTACTCGAGGACGCATTTTGTTTGGGAGATGGGCGGCGGAGAAGGAGAGGGCGGGAGGGGGGGGGGGGACTACGGGTAGGGGGTTCACGGGGATGCGTGTTAGTCAAGAAAAACTTAGATTTCCTTTTAAACTTTTCCTCAGTGCTGCTTAGCGAGTAGGAGAAAAATTAAGACGTGGGGCTGAACCGTTGTATGCAGCTGGTATCACTTTTTTCAAGTCTGATTCTGTGATTGTAATGAGAGTGCAGTTTAGCCACTGTCGATGGAAGGGGGAATAGGTGGAGAGCTGGGAATCCTGGACTTGCTCACACGACATTGATTAACCGCGACTTATGCATCTATGGTTTACTTCATATACCCAAACTCGGAGCAAACCCTCGCATACTCGCGCCTATCCCCGCAGACGGGACATGATTGTCACCACGGTGTAAATGAATGTCTGGCGGCAGTTGCCTTGACATTTCAGCCACGAGGTCATTATATTGTAATTGGTTAGTCGTTTATCTCCTACACATGGTATAAGCACCTGGATATTCATGTAACCTTAATTCGTTTATCTCCTAGACATGGTATGAGCATTTGGATATTCATGGTAACCTTAATTCGTTTATCTCCTAGACATGGTATAAGCATTTGGATATTCATGGTAACCTTAATTCGTTTATCTCCTATACATGGTATAAGCATTTGGATATTCATGGTAACCTTAATTCGTTTATCTCCTAGACATGGTATAAGCACCTGGATATTCATGGTAACCTTAATTCGTTTATCTCCTAGACATGGTATAAGCATTTGGATATTCATGGTAACCTTGATTCGTTTATCTCCTAGACATGGTATAAGTACCTGGATGTGCACAGATATAGACGGAGGGGACACGTTTCGAAACGAGATTCTCGCTAATGTGAGAGATGCCAAGGTTTTCTTGATCTTTCTGAACGAGAAATGGGCCAAGTCGGACGAGTGTTTCTTTGAATTCAACTATGCCATGGTAAGAAAACAGAGACAGAGTTAGTGTTGCTGAATCGATAATAATAATATTAATAATAGTAATAATAATAATAATAATAATAATAATAACAACAATAGTAATAACGATAATGATAATGAAAAAATATTTATATTAATGATTTTTGATCTGCCACTCCCCGAGTCTGCTTCAACACTTGATTACCTTCCAGTCTTATTTTCTGCTTGCGCTCCGCTTATCTGCCTGTATCTGCCTGTCTGTCTGTGTTTGTCCGTTTGTCTGTCTGGCTGTCTCCCTTTCTGCACACCCGTCTGTCTGTCTGTTTGCCTGTCTGTCTGTTTGTTTGAACTTCTTTGAGATCGTTCGTTCGGGGATTGTAAACAATTGGCCGAGCAAGTGGTGATCTTCTCGAGAATGCAAAACGTATAAAACAAGAAATTGAATAGGGGAAACAAATGAACGAAAATTACGATCAAAATCATGTTCTATTTTTTTCAGACACCTTTGCTCGTGCTTCCCTTTGTGTTTTGTCTCAAGTTCCTGCCGTGCATCCCTCCTATAACATCTTCCTTCCCATTAACCTGAGCTTATATTAGTTTATGTTAGTAAATTCGTTATTCAACAGCGCAAAAATTTGACTAAGAAAACCCCGGTGATCATGCCAGTCGTGACAGAGCACTTTGACATGGAACAATATCCCCATGTTGATGCGCTTTTGGCCAACGTCCAGGGAGTCTTCCTGACCTCGGTAAGGTTTGTCAATACTATACTACAAGGACACAAAGGGGATTGTCTCACTATTTTGTGGCTTTAGGACTTGGGTATCTTGCTCCTGACAATCCCTCAGGCATAAAACAAAGAACTATTAGAAACGAGCAGGCAAAACTGAAAGGCAGAAATAAAACAAAAAAGCAAAATTTTAACACAGACTTTCGCGTAGCGGTCACCTTCTAGTGTCTTAAAGCTATTTCACTAAAAGGGATGTTGATCCAACTCAGAGTTAGCGGCTGAGTGGACTGGGTCAGATCTAGAGTGAAGTAGAGTGTCTTACTCACTTCAGCTGCGGAGGGAAGGGTACTCGCGGGGATGACTACGGGAGGAGGGGACTCGCGGGGATGACTGCGCGGGGGGGAAGTCGCGGGTAGAACAAAGCGGGGGGACTTCAACTCATGTAGTTTGGTGTTTTGTAACACAAACGAAAACAGAAAAAGTTAATAATAACTTTAAGTTCATTGGCTGTTAGTGCCCCAGTGAAGATCAAGGGATTAAGCAGGTGATGGAGAGCTTGAAATCTACTGTGCCCATGAAGGCGGCTGCACCAGCGCAAACCAAAACCAAGGCGCAGGCGCAATCCCCTCCTAAGGCCCAGGCTCCTCCCAAGCCAAAGGCTTCCCCGGCCAAGGTCTCGGCTAGTGAAGTGAAGGAACTCTCCTCTGTGATGAAGTCTCTCACTACTAAAGACACATCTTTGCCGTCAGGTCAGTCAGACCGTTGTTATAGGGAAGTTAAAATGAAAGTGTGTTCTTCAAAAAAAGATTTTTGATGTTGTGGGCTGCATGACCAAAGCACAGCAATAAAAAAAAGAAGAAATAAAATGAAAGTGGGAAAACAGACTAATAGACCGCATGTATAGTACGCCCCACTGGCCATGAACAAAAACTTTGAGTCGAGGCTGGTAAGGCAAATATACAGCAAATGTGTGAGAACTTGGAAACCGACCTCGACTTGGAGTTTATGTTTATGGCTACTGGAGCGTGCTATGCATACGGTCTACAGGCACAACCATCCGTACTAGAAGAGGGTGGGGGGAGGGGAGGGGGCTTTTACCCCTCCTCCCACGTCATTTTTATCGTAGATGGTAAAATCGCAATTCATAGATACAAATTAGTTATTAGGCCCATGATGTATCGTTTGAGTTTTTTCGACTTGGAGATATTCGTTTTTTTCTATTTAAGTAGTGAGTTTTCAATCTGAAATACAATACTGTTATCATCGTCATTATGCCTGACCGGGTTTTACTGATATTATTTGGGTTTGTTTACACTCATTTCACAATGTTTAACCCAGTAAATGCATAATTGTATAATTGCAAATACTTGAATGAGTTGTAGTCTCTATAACAAACATTTTATTATTATTACTCTAATTATTTGTTATTATTATTGTTATTATTATTATTATTATTTTCATTATTAATCTATTGCATGGTTAACTGATTGCAGGCAAGTGGCAGGGATACTTTATTGATAACAGGGCCCTGAAAGGGAAGGCCTCTGGCAGCAAATGGCTCATTGATGTCACCATGAACTTTAAAAACAACAACGAGTTCACAGCAACAGGAAGTGACGATGTTGGACCGTTCACCTTTAAGAAGGGAGTGATTAAAGGTGAGAATGCAAGAACGTAACTAATTTTCACTCTTGATGCAAACAGTATGCGGAGTCCTTGTTGAAGTTAACTTTATTTTACTCGGACACTGGTATAGCTAACTTTGAAAGATAATTATATATGTGTCGACAGGACATTTGTGACAATACTCAACGTTACAGCACTTTCCAAGCATGAAACGTGCATGTTTATACCATTTTAAATCACAAGCTGGTTTTGGACTTTCGGTTTTTATCAAGGGACGTGAGACGTGTTTAAGGGCAATTACTGAATTATTAACCATCCGCGTTCCATAAATCTAACAACTTATATATTTTGTAGTTGGAACACAAACTAAGGCTCAATTCGATTGACGGCCGTCCCAAACATTATTCGGAGAGCCAAAAGACCTGAAGCGTCGTGGATCAATAAAATCATTGGCAATGGTCCACAGTTTTTGAGGGTCTGTGATCTCATAAGTGAAGATGAGGTCATGTCTTGAACTCATCTGTGGATGGGATGAGGTGAAGACATGACCCCAAATGAGTTTGACGAGGTCATTTTATGAATAAAAGAACTCTTTCGTTTTTAATAGTACTCGTTCGTTGATCCACCTTGCGTGAAAAAGCATCTACAGAAAATAAATAGTCTCTATACTTCCATGGAGAAAAATGAAATAAATTTGCCCCTCCCCCGTTCTTCTTCCCCATCTACCGTTCTACGGCATTGCCTTCTCCACGGGTACAGATTTTTTCCACTGGTTTCAACATACCCTTCCGCTCCTCGTTCCTTCCTCAGTAGTTCTGTTTAAACGAATTCGTTTTTACCGCTCTACGGCCCTGTCCTTCTCAACAGGTTCCAAGATTGAGTTCCTCAAGGCGTACGCAAGACACAACGTGTGTTATTCAGGGGAGGTCAGGGGAGTGCAGATGACGGGCCGCTGGTGGCTGGAGACCGCGGCTCACATTAAGGGAGTCTGGGCCATGTGGCCAATCAACTAGACTGCTGCGTATTACGTCATTCATTTGATGTAACATCTTGTAATACTGTTGGATTGATGATTGAGGTGTTCATAAAAGCTCTTGATGCTACAAAAATCTGATTCCCCTTAGATCCTGCATCTCAATGTAGTCCTTATTTCTTAAACCAAGTGTTGACGTCACGATTTTGGTGTCGATACACAAAATATTGTATCACAGCAACAAATAAAACATATTTTCTAAAGTGCGGGCACATTAATTCCTTTAAACAACGTTAGCAATCAGTGTTTTCCAGCTGTCATGTAAACAGTTCGAACAGTTGGGTGCAAAGAAGCGCGAAATAAATTCCAGTGTACGTTTTCTTTTTCCGGAATTAAAATCTGGTTCAAATGATTTCATACAGTGTGTCAGTAGTGTAGTGTGAAGTGCAATGTATTGTATTGTATTGTATTGTATTGTGTTGTAGTGCGAAGTGTATTGTGTTGTGGTGGTAGTGTAGTGTGGTGTAAAGTAAGTGTAGTGCAGTCACACACACACAAGGATCAATCACCAGTAGCTTGATACATGTATTTTATTTACTTCTTATTTCTCCCAACACCAAACAACGCTTGCTTTTGTTTCTTTTCCTCCCCGTAGTTTTCTGCTCGAAGTTCAAGTTCAGTACCAACTTCTTCTCAATGATCGAAGGCCGCGTTATCGACTTTTACTCTAAAGATAAAGAAGATAGTTTCGCGTTTAATAATAGTTTGAATCTATTCGCATTTAAATAAAGAACAAGATAAAAATGTTTCACTGATTATTTATGAATGACAATAGATAGTTACTTTATTTCATTATTTTGTTCAAAAAGTCATTTCTGATTAGTCAACCTCTTGGGATTTTTGGCTGACTCTGTACAAGAAAACACCGCTTACGAGCACAGATCATTTTAATGGCGACTGCGAATTAAACATGATATTCATAATTCTTAATTATTTATTCTTAACAAAATTGACATAACGAACTGGTTCTGAAGCTCAACAAACTTCAAAAGGACTGCACAGAGCTGCTTTGTCTTAGGTTGAACGAACCGTGACAGTGCACATTGCTTTGTTTTATGTGTCAGCCCAAATGTTACTACTGGTTGGTTGTTCATATGCATTTCAATACCTTTGTGTTACATGTGCACCGTCAAGGCCAACGAACAAAAGAGATGGAGAACAAAAAGATGTAACAAAGAAACTGGCCGCTTCGCTCTATTAACTAAAATCTTAATTAAAAACACTAATTACTGGGGCGGGAACTCGTCAAGGCATCTCAACATATTTGGCACTATTTACCCGGCGGAGCTGGAACTGAAAACAGAAACACTGAAGGGATCAGTGCACATTCTTGTTCCAGCAATCTGAAACAAGAGTCTTCAACCTTCTGAACACTTGGAGTCAGGTCAATCAATAGGCAAGGGACAAAATGACAGACTTGCTAAGTTTTGGAAAAACTGCGACGATAAAGGTTTCAAACTGCTAAATTCAGGCACTTGCCTTAAAGTAAAATGAATAATTTTTAGAGTAGAATCCCGTATTGAGAGAACAACCCGGAAATCCTAAAGTTTGTCCAAGAAATAAAAGAACTTGCGGATGATGACGTCTTTGGGCCTGAAGACCGAATGTTAGTAGTCAGAGATCCATTTGAGATGGCAGAAAGTTTGTTCTTTAATTATCTAGTGGAACGTTATCACAACTCGGCCAGTTTCTTTGTTATATGTTGTTTGTTCTGTATCTCGTTTGTTCTTTGGCCTTGACCGTGCTTAAAACACAAAAGGTATTGAAATGCACATGAACAACTAACCAGTTCAAATACTTGGGCTCCCACAGTAATTGAACAAAGCAGTGTGCTCTGTCCGGCACGGTTCGTTCAACCTAAGAGAAAACAGCTTTTTACACTCCTTTTGAAATTTGTTGATTTTCACAACCAGTCCGTTCTGTCAAATATGATGTTTCGATGATCTCTCCGTAGTTCTTCCGCAATATTTGAACTTACAACTTTGTTTGGTAAAGATTAGGGATCAAAACTTGACATTCCCGCTGCGCCGTGATATCTTTGCATTTGAATCTCTCTCAACGAAAGAGAAAATACTGGCACCTTGGATGCACGGATCTTTGACCAGAACCATTTTAGGCATGAGGTTGACTGACTTACCATGCATAAAATTCACAGCGAGTTGTTTTTCTCGTGTGCGTGTGGTAGATGATGTTTTAATAACTACCGACGTTGCTGGTGAAAACTGAATACACTTAAAGACTATTAAGACAAAGGATTTATTACTTGCAGGGCACGAGTAACACGAGCGTTTTTCTGTCAGACTATCCGGATCACAGCTCTTCCCTCCACATCTTGGTGGCGGATTGGAGCAGTTCCTCGTGCGAATCTCTTTGGCCGCGTGGTCGCAATTCTTGTTGCAAGCTCCCCATTGTGACCAGTGGCTGAGGCCTCCATCAACTGTGAAACAAAACTCTTCTGTTTGTCATTTTCATTATCATCATCATAACCATCACTATTATCATGATCATCGTCAGTATTGCTAGTTGTGTTTATTTTTGTTTGTAACGCTTCTGTTCCTGTTATTTAAACGGAAAATTTTACTGCAAAAAGGACCTGGTCAGGCCATTTACACCTTCACGTGACACTCGGCCTTGTGTAGCGAACATCACCACCCTCCTCTACCCCCTCCGCTCATCAAACCCAGCCGTCAGTCCTTAAAATGATATATAAACAAAACGGATAGAACTTCACGTAGCCGCCAGAGCAAAATAATTACTTACTTGGTTTTCGGTCAGCATCGCAGTCGTCTTCGTTGATCCAGTACCAGATAGTTCCAGGATTTCTCATTCCCCCGTCGGTCATCCATCTGGCTGGATCGTAGAGCGTGTTTCCGAAGATAATCGAGCCGAACTCTCGGTTATTGTTGGCATTTGCATTTGTAGTCAAAAGAGCTCTACTGTGCGTGCCGTATTTATCAAACCACGGCATTCGAGGGTTCAGTCCAGGCCGCCTGTACGCAGAAAACTGCCACTCGTCAAATTTCTTCACCAGGGTTACTTTTGTCTGTCGGTTGTTTGTAGCGAGAAAGCTGTGGGAGATGGGCGTGGAGAGAATAAGTATATCAGGCTTGTGGAGTTATTTCGAACAGTCAGGGATGCAGGAGAAATTTTTTCGTGTAAATTCGTACGTATAGCCGACTGGCGACGTTTATTAAACAAGAGGTATAAGACGATTTTTTGTTTTATAAAGAACGTTGTGAATGTGTAACTAAAAGCTACCTGTTGTTTTGGGCCATTTTCGTTGACATTTCTGTTTTCTCTGCTGAAGTTATCTAATGATGCAGCAAACACTCCCCGCTCCCTACCCATATCCATCCCTTCAGTGATTCCCGCAACATGTGCATGCAGGAAATTGTTACAACAAAAACACCTGTCCCACCCCCATCCTTCAACCGTTCCCAGCCCAACGTGGATATATAGTACAACACCTGTAAGATACTGGCGCAGAAAACACTCCTCCCCAGTGGTTTCGCCGGTTGGCGTCCAACTTGTACTTGAACGTAGCACCCTGGCTTATCCCTTTAATGACGTCACCATACTCAAGAATGGAATAGTCGTGCAGCAGTGAAGGACGCATCTTATTCCTGAAGAAGAAGACACGTGACGTCAATTTTTTGACAACTCTAAAAAAACGGGTTTGGCCGAACTGCATCAATTTTAGAAACATCCTTGCTTAATCCTTGCAGAACACGAAGATATCCGAAAAATTTCGATTTGTAGCCGTCTTAATTTTAGTCATGGACTAGGCATTTGGGTCACTTGGTAGTCATGACTGATAGAGGATAACTGATTTTGAAGCCATTAACTGATAACTGATGTTTGGCTTAAATTTTAGCTGCTAACTTCTACCGGGTTACCCCTATTCAGATCCTCTTATATAGTTCGTTGAACTATATCATTGGTTTACAGTTTGTTTGTTTAGGTTATGGCTAGATTGCGTTAGTTTTAACTCCACTGCTATTCTTAACTGATTTGTATATTTGACAACATCAATTGGCGTTTCGATGTAAATCGTTTCCTATTTCATTTCTGTATATGTATTAAAAACCAAAAAAATGGTTTTAAAAATTATCTTATATATATTTGTTTTGGGGACATAGCTTGTTACGGGATTTGAAATGCATTACTTTGGTTTTTTTTAATTGAATATTTTATAGGATGCCAAAGGAATAGATTATTGCTGAATGGGGACACGAGCAAATTAGCTGAATGGCTATTTTTCACCAGTAGCGACTACAATATTGATAAGGTAGAATGATGTTCTGATTTTCAATAAACTTGTGGCTAGCTTGTTGAGCATACAACATACATGTATGCGCATGCGTTGTTCATTTGACAGGATTAGGAGACAAAGGAAACACACGTTGTATTGTTTCCATTACAGTTTCAAGTTTTAACAGCTCAGTTCTTAACGACATTATTGCACCTGAGGGGGACCTGAGCACGAGTCCAGTTTCCGTTGGCACTGGTGACTAACAGAGTAAAGGCTCCGTCATCTGACGTCATGTCACAAAACACTGGGAAGTATTGCGCAGACTCAGCTGGTTTTATCATGTAGTAACCGTCACTGAACGTGCGTCCCGCCCGTACGCCGTAAACCTTGACGTCATTGCACGATCGTCTGGGGAGAAAGGTGAAGTAACCACTGAGCTGATCGTCGTGAGAATGTTTTTCGAACACTCGGCGACACCAGGAGACAATTCTAGGTATTCTCATGTTACGTGATTGAAGATTGCACACTCTAGTTTAAAACGTGTAAAAGCAAATGTTTTTCATGTTAGAAAAACTTAAAGTAGTGTTAACTAAATGCTGTTACCGTTTATTAGCTTGAAGGTTAAAACTATCATCAATGAAGAATGAAGAAAGGAATGTCGGTTTATGGTTAGACACGTACCTACAGTTTTATTTCCAAATGAAACTTTAAACAGAATGAGGCTTCGTCTGGAAAATGGGGTGCTTTTGGTCATTGTCAGGAAGTACGAAAACAGTTCTTTCAGGAAAGAAAAGAACTGAATTTACAAGAAGAGGTTCGGCATATCAGACGTTTTACATCGCACTAGGTTACCTGGTTCCCTCACGCATCCACACTCGGACAACACGAGGCGTTTCTTTGGAGCCTTTGATATAACTTGGGAGGTGTGCTGCACCGGCGTTGTACACAATAGACCCTGAAGGATCATTCAGTGATGACGCGCTGGTCATCAAAATGTCGGGAGATAGGTTCACTCTGGGCATGCGTAAGCCAAGGTTACCGCTGGCGTCCCAGTTGTCAAACTTCTGAATAAGGTTGATGTTTGTCTGCTTACTTCCAGTTGAGAGGAAACTGTAGTCGAGTGGTGATTCCCAGATCCCACCCCAGCGATCCTTGCCGTCGACTTCAATACGATACTGGAACGAGTCCTGCGATTGGGTTCAGAATCAAAGCTGTTTAATTAAAGAAATATAAAACAATAAGAACTTGATGTAAATATACATGGAAAGCTCTCAAATTATGTTGAAGTAGAATCTTTCTGGTCACGACTTATCTAGGAGAAGTGGCGTGTGGTAATACTGAGGAATAGATCAACACAGGACGCTATGATAAGAGTTCATGTGGAGCGCAAAATGGATCCATGCACATCTTGCTTTATAACATATAAAATTTGGTCGATGACATGGAACTAGACCTGCTCATGAAGAGCAGCCGCAAACAACTTTTGGCTGTTTGAAAGCTGAGCTACGCCCGGTTTTGTAGATTATAACACTAGGGCGTAAAGGAATGTCGTCTTTCGAAGTTGCCAAAACATTCTTTATTTACTTTCGCTTTTAACAAGCGAAAGTGAACTGATCTTGATTTTGAACCGATCTCAAAAAGCCACTATCATGACTGAATGACTCCGCCCAAACCTATGCCAAATCCCCTGGAGGGAGATTGCGTAGTATTCCATTTAGATTAGAACAATGTTTTAAACTAACAAGTTTGTATTTAACTACGGTTTTCACCAATATTTATTTGGAACTATTTCCCCCTGTAATTCGTACTTTTAACATTACCAACACATTCTTTGAATCAATCCCAAAAGAGGGCAAACCAACAATTTTTATTTCCAATACCTCTGCTATGCGGATGTGCATATCCTCGTTAAATATCATTATTGCAACAAGATTTTATTACATTATAAAAATCAAAAAAACTTGTTTTTCCTATTCTGAAAGTAAAATGCTTTAAAGGCGATATAATAAATAACAATTATGGCAAATTTAAGAATCTTGGACTATATTAGAAAAGATTGCCGAAGTAACTTACTTTTCAGTTCGCTGACACACCTACAGTGGAAGATCATTGGGGTTTGCAATGACATGAATAGGTTTTGAATTCTTTTGCGTAAAATGAATCGAAGGCCAACAGTTACTAGGCATTCAGCCAAACGTTGCAAGATTTTAAATATATTTTTACCTTGTAAGGCTAATCTAACACAGATAACAAATACAGGTTGTAAAAATGGGGCACCTGCGAGGAATCTTTAATAGTAGCAGCCAGTCCAAGGATGGAATAGTCACTTTCGAGGGAGGGCGCCTTTTCATTCCGCAGTTTGATGTTGTTCTTGTTCCAACCGCTATGAGAGGCACTGGTGACTAGTAATGTCCAACCACCACCATTGCGAGTGACGTCACAATAGGTCTTGACCTGCTTTTTTCCGTCGGGACTGATGGAATACTTTCCGTCTAAAAGTTTTAGTTTAGGATGGGAAAATGGAGCTCCATTAAATTCAAGAGATCAAAAAGTTTCTTTCAAATCTCACAAGCTAACCAGTAACAGTAAACTATTTAGCATCTTAGCAGACGGTAGTCGAGTACGGGTTGTTACTTTTTCGAGCCAATATATTTTCCCAGCCTAAAGGGGAGAACACATTGAATTATGCAGACTAATAATAAAGCTAGTTTACAACTTCCACTGAATAAATTGTTTATCAGTCTTTTTTCAAAAATCTTTAACAATTGGAATTGTTTGAAACATATTTGGGACCGTTTTCACATCTTTGAAACTTTTGAAAAACTTTTTTGACAATTTTTTGTCGAACACGTGTTTAGAAAGCCATTGACGACTTAAAAAGTGTTTGGGAAAGTCTTCAAAAAGTCTTCGAAATTCCTCAGATCTTTTTGGATGACATTTGAAACCGTTCGAAAAACTTTTGTAGGGGTTGTGTGCTACATGAAGGCGAGATTTACAAAAATATGTTTTGGTTTCATCTAATTTGAAACTGGTCAAACCAATTCGTGAGCAGTGTAAGAAGGTCAAATGATTTTCTCTAGTTTTGTTACATTAATTCTATATCGTATAACAGAAGCAGCTATAAATAAATATATTTTTATTCCAAGAAAACGCTGACGTCTTAGCAGATAACGTTTTGAATAGCTAATGGTTTTAAGGAGAACAACTGTTTATACTCATTCAAAACTCAGTTTCTTTTTACAGTATTCACTGGCCCAGTTTCTCTATTTTTTAAAAAGTTATTTCTTGTTTAGTTTGTTTTCGAAACTAGTCTTTTCACATCTGTTCATAAAAGGATAACACATGTTCAAGTATAAAGTAAACACAAAATATTGGAGAGTTCATACGGCGAGTTGTTTTCCTTAAAACCTTTGGCCCATCTGAAACGTTATTAACTGTTGTTGTTGTTGTTATTATTATTATTATTATTATTATTATTATTACTATCATCATTATTATTATTATTATTATTATATTGTTATTATTACTACTAGTATGGTGTGTTGATCTTGCTTAGCTATATAGTATGCTATCAGTATCACCCAATCTGGAATCTCTGCCCAAACAATGATTTAAAGTAGTATACTAGGTCAGCGGTCAGCGAACAAGATGAACACAACGAGTCTACTAAGTCTCAGTATAAACTGTCACCTGTTACAGGATGTGTCAGCTGATAACCTCTCAATTGAACCTCCATGCAGGATCGTGGCAGCTCGTATGGACCTTCTCTCATCCAGTACCAGATGAACTCTGGCCGTCTTTCTACTGAAGGCCCACTACCAATCCACGGAGCAGGGTGGTGTGCGGCAGAGTCACCTAAGTGTTATATTTGGGCTATTTTAATATCAATCATTTATATATTAATGACTCCATTGGAAGTTTGCTGTGTTTAAATAAAGGTTGCACCTGTATTTAACCTTAAAAATTTATTCTTAGCCGCAGACAATCGCTAAGATATAAATGCCTCTTCTATATTCCCCTTGACGGGCCTTGTAGAACAAGTAGGTTGTCAAAGTCTTTTTCCGTTGTTTCAGACTGTTATGTCATTTCTCACTTTATAAACTGACCCTGCTACTTAGATCAACAGCTTCTCTACACTGGAGTCTGCACCGTTCACCTACACAACACGCCTGGTTGTTGTTATGCTAACACCCGTCCCCTCCCCCCAGCCCCTCTACCCAGGTAAACCGCTTCGCTATACTGTAGTCTGGATCGTTCAAGAACCTCTATGCCAACCGTCGTTTTACACTCTAGTCTGGAACGTACACCTACCTGTTATTGTCCCCCACCATACGGAGGTAGCACTCCTGGAGGTTGTGAGTCTGGCCCCCGCTACCCAGGGCATCCGTTTCTCTATACTGAGGTCGCCGTACTCCCAGTTGTCAAACTTGGTAACCAGTTTCACGTCTGTTTGATCGTTCTTAGTAGCAGTAAAGCTGTAAGTTGTCGGGGCCTTCCAAATCCCTCCCCAGCGTCCTTGAATGGATTTAAATAAATCTAAACTCAACGGATTGGCCAAATGGCGATAAACAAAACAAAAGCAAGGCTTATCTTAATTATAAAAGCAAAGAGTACATCATAAGTAAAGCTTCTTCGATTTCAAAACAACCTTAACTCTTTGTTTGTCAAAACAGTGTTTTGAAGCTTCTTGACAAATAGGGAGTTTTGTCACAATTGTAAACAAGTGTTCTTAAATGCACCTACCCAAAGTTTGTGCCTCCAGTCTGTACTCAAAAGTGCTGCCTTTTACGTACACGGTGTCTTTGATGCTGTTGGCGTGCTCCAAGATTGAGTAGTCTCTGTCAAGACGAGGTGTGTCCTGGTTCCGCAATCTCACGTTGTCAGCGGTCCAGCTGTTGGTATGACTGGTAACCAACAGCGCCCAACCTCCCCCGTCACGTGACATGTCACAGTACACCAATATTGGTTTGTGGAGTTCCACTGGGTAGATCTTGTACAGCCCGTCGGGGTAATGATAGTTATCAACAAAACCGGCTCGTTGTAGGTCTCTACACGAGCGTACAACTGGTGGAAACAAATTTTCAGGAAACGTATGAACGATCAAATTATTTGTTGAAAATGTTTTAAATAAGGCTTATTTGGACCAGTATACGACAAATAACAATTACCTAATTCAAAAGAAGATTAGTTACAGGAAAAACACCTAAAATAAGGGAGGTGAAAAGAGAAGAGAAACGTTTTACAGGTTTTAAAGCCACTTCGCTCACTAGATATTTCTTATTTAATTCTCGTCTACTTTTAACTTAAAACTTTTTAACGGGTAAAATAATTTCATTCATCTGTGATTTGAAAGTGTTAACTATTAACAATAATGTTAATATTTGTACAAATGTCACTACTCTTATTACTCTTATTATTTATTATTATCATTATTATAATTACCGGTATTATCGCTCTTATTACTATTATTTTTATTATTTTTATTATTATTACTGTTACTATTATGCTTAAAATCGTAAATTAGCTTGACCTCATAATCTGTGGTAGTGTGTTGTCAGTCTTCGTTAGGGATCGCTATTAAACCAATGGTAACAACTCATCTGAGCAAACTTGGTCATTGCAATTCTCTTCAGTCCTCCATTCTGCTTACTTGACAGTCCTGATCACCGTGTGCCGAGAAGGAATCTTTACTAAGCTAACCTATACTTATTACCTTTGTGGGGCATGGTTTTGTTGTTGCAAATCTCTTCTTCCATCCTACTCCCTTAACAGTCCTGATCGCAGTTTGCCGAGACGAGATCGTTACTAAGCTAACCCGTTAGGTAATGGTGTCAACTCACCGGGGCAAGGTTTATCATTACAGCTCTTTTCCTCCGTCCTGCTCCCTTGACAGTCCAGGCCCCCGTTTGCCGGGAAAGGATTGTTACAGAATCGATAACGCAAATGCTTCCCTCCATCGCAACCTTTGGTACATTTTGTCCAGGACGACCAAGGACCCCACTTCCCGTCACGAGCCACCAATGCTATAAATGTTATTGTTTCAAAAAGAAATCATACAGGCAATTACAAATCCGTAGTTTATAGACTGCATTTTTAAAAGCTTTTTGGCGAATTAGTCATTAGTTAGGTACAAATGACTCAGAACTATAAACAAATAATGCAGTATCTACATACGTTTTGCACATGCGCTAGAAGGGTCGTACCCACTGCTACAGTAGCACTTGCCGTTGTTCATACACACCTAATGAAAAACAAAGAAAAATGGTTGAGATACCCTAGGACATATATAAACCATGTAGAATATAAAGTGTAACATTTTATGCGAGAGCTGCCGGTGGTATGGTGCACTTTGCTTTCAAGTAGTCGCATATCAACTTTTTATCGTATTAAGACGAAACTTTTCACTTATTTTTAGGTAAAGTAGAAAATGTTGACCGCGTGATAAAGTAACACTGAGTACAAATCTAACGCTGCGTAATTTCCTGTTTTTACCAAGAAACCAAGCGTTGTTTAACTTAATCAATGATTGCACTATTTGTCGTAACGTCGCCTCAGTTAGTATGATTAACATTAAAACAGTTTCTTGTAAAGACTAATAACGTATTTATTTATGAACCCCCTCTCTCTGTCTCTGTCTCTGTCTCTGTCTGTCTGTCTGTCTGTCTGTCTGTCTGTCTCACTGTTTATATATACGGTTTTCCTCTCCATCTGCTGATCAATTAATTCCAATGATTATCCATTAATTCTGGCTACCCGGTCTATTTAACCCCTTATAGCTACTTCAGATGGTCAATACCTATCTGAATTTTAAATGTCTGTCTGTAATGCAACTTTTAGGTTAGGCATTATGTTGCGTTTGATGAGAAGTACCGCGACTGTTTATCTGGTGTTAGTAATTCAAACAACAAATGCTGTATAGCTTTTTACCCCTCTTCCTCCGCACTCTTGTCCATTAGCAACCGGACAAAGTTTGATTCCCAGCGCAGAAAGACTTTGGCACTTATTATCAACACACATCTGCGTAAGAACATAAGAAAAATGTCTTTTGGTCTCCACGCCTAGTACAGAACTAACCATTAATCGTAACAACAGTGTTTAGTTTGTGTAGTGTCAGAACTAACTATTAGCCTTGGCATGTACGGCATAATGTGTTACCACAGCCATTCCTTTTACGCCATACACCTTGTACCAGAACTTACTATTAATCGTGCAGTAGAGTTAAGCTTATAATCGGGAATGAATGTTGCCAAACCCATACTTTTTGATCTGCATACCTAACCAGAACTAAATAATAACCGTGACATTTAAGGGACAACGTGCTTTCAAACGCGCGAACTTTGGGCTCTATACCTTGTTCCAGAACCTACTATTAATTATAAGCGTGACCTGTAATACATAGTTCGTTACCAAACACATACTTTTTGATCTCCACACCTTGCACCAGAACTTACTATTAACCGTGACATTTAAGAGATAGAATGCGTTACAAACCCGTGCCTTTTGGGCACCACACCTTGTACCAGAACTTACTATTAACCGTGACTTTTAAGAGATATAATGCGTTACCAAACCCATACCTTTTGGTCTCCACACCTTGTACCAGAACTTACTATTAACCGTGACACTTAAGAGATAATGTGTTACTAAACCAGTGACTTTTAAGATATATTATACGTTACCAAACCCATACCTTTTGGTCTCCACACTTAGTACCAGGACTAACCATTCCTTTACCAATGGAGTCACCGTGTCTCAACATAGCAGCACTGAAAAAAGTAACTTGCAATAAGTCAGTATGTAGTTGGTGATAACGTGGTTGAGTTTGCAAGTAGTAATGAAGAATGAATACAACTCTTTAAGAAAAATTCGTTGATGACTTAACATTAAAACTAGGAGATAAGATTTTAAAATTTAAACTGCAAGTGGTGGTGATGTTTAATACAACAAAAGGCGGGAAAGTCATTCGTTGTGCATTTACTGAACAACACCAATAACTACGCTTTTTTGACAACTCCAGGTACGGTTGGAGCCGCCTCAAGTTTCCTTTTTTGAATTTTCTAACAACTTTTTTCGGCACTGGAGAACAAATGAGAAAAAAGACTTGATACAGTTACAGATTGCTCTCTAAATTTGATAGCTATTTGAAAATCAATGAATGCGTAGTCGGTTGGAAAGTTGCATATGTTGGGATCACTTTGTGGTCACATTCGCAGTTATTCCAGGGGAGTTGCAAAGGGCCCAATCAAGTCTGTAGCCATGTTTATGAATTGGACTTTTGACCATTTACCTGAGAAAATTGTTTGCGACAACTTTACAAATAATGTCTTCTATTTGACAACTGTTAGTTCCGGGCAATGGAAAGTCCAAAGACCAATCAATAGCTGGGACATAAAGTCACCAACGACAACAATGTTGCTCAGTTCTTTGTGTTCAAAAGCGATGAGCTGAGATGCTGGAGGACGTCAGGACTAGAGTTTGACGTTGGTTTGGTGATAGAAAGTGTATAGCAGGAATGATTTATTGTTCGCTTTTAAAATTTGCACAGTAGCAAGTTCTATGGAGTTGCTTATCTGATCGGGATCGGTGTCGATTGCTTGTAGGTCCAGAGTGCAACACGACACCTCCAAATAAAAAAATTCGTTTGAGTTGAAAGCTGCTTGAAATGTTTGTAGAATGACGGCTTCTGGCAGCCTGGTAGAACAGGTAGGCTTTACGGCCAGGACGAGCTCGGCACGTAGACCACCGTTTGGCACCATCATTTTGCAAAATTCGAGCAGCAGATGCGATCGATTGTCGCTGGGGACCTGCTAAATGCCTTGAGCTATGCTTTGCTCCTTGTTTGTCAATATGAGAAGGATCCAGTAAAGCAAGGAAGAGTAGTGAAGATAAAAGTATTAACAGCGGCGGCAGTTGCTGACCAACCACCATTGCACACGCACACACACAACCTGTGTTTAATCTAATCATTTTAGAAACTCAGTATAAACAAAGTTGCCAAAACTTGCAAATAGCAATACGTTTAACTTAACTATAAAGATAGTTATAGAGACTTACCTGCACTGTTCACCACTGTTGAGAGTTATTTTCGTGTAGTTGTAACCATAATCGACAACTGGCTTTAGACGAGACTGGGCGTGACACTGCAGCTGGCCACAAGTGACGTCACTAGGGATAGGAGAACGAAGCAATAGATTGAGTTAGCTTACTGTTAAATATTTGACATATTTTGTTACAGCTGAACAATTTATGTCGAAATACATTAAAATTCCTTATAAATATTTTTTAGACATCTAAAACGTGGTGATACTCGTAAAATATTCTAAAAAAAACATTCAGTTCATACTGATTTCTTCATATTTTAGGTATCAATAAATCCTTTGTAGCATAAACGTACTGTGCTGAACAGGGAGTGAACACGGCAGGATCACAAGTCCCGTATCCTTTGTTATCGGTGTTTAGCCTGTCGTAACAACCCTTGACTCCATCTTGGGTAGCTGTTGAGAAAAATGACACGATTATTAACATTTAAAGAAACCAATCGTGGATTACAAAAAATGCTTAAGTTCACCAACGTAGTTTCAGTTGGCCTTTTCACTTTTGCATCAATTGGTATATTTAGCTGCTGGCTCTAGACAAATTTGTCTGACTTTTCATTGAGATGGTCCCAGCGACCACTTCAGTTAATCTTTGTTAGCTTGGTTTTTAAAGCTCTTTCGCAACTGAGAAGCTGAAGACATAGTGAATCATTTGAACATTACATACCTGCTCCCCAGAGGTCTTGGCACTGTGTTTCACGGGTTTCAACGCATTTTCCTTGGTAACACATCGACTGTGCGTTGACGACAGCAACAAATTATTATAAGTTAGGAATCACACATTTAGTTTCCACTACGTAAGGGTTAACTTTCATTATGAGTTCGTTTAGTGTTAGTAGGATATTGTTACACATTCATTAGAGTGAAGAGGAACGATAAGGTTTACGTTCGTTTAGTGTTAGTAGGATGTTGTTACACCTACATTGGAATGAAGAGCAGAGCCACTCTCACTGTAGCCTATCCACCGCTGACCATCAGTACTGTAATACATGTGGTATCCAGCCACATAATTAAGTCCTTTACCTCCTCCTTGTGTCGCAATGGAACGAATTGTCTTGATCTTCAGAGATAAATGTTCGGGAAAGAATATAATTAAAATAAAACCGACTATTAGTAAGCTGTATACAAAATTATAACTCATAAATTACATACAATATTTCATTGGTACAAAACTTGTCACTAGTGTTAGTCTGCGGTTACTCTCCGGTTTACAGTTTGCATTTGCAATTATGTTATTAGAAGATGTTTCAACAGTTGATTATAAAAGCCGAAAGTTGATGCAAAATGCGTAGGTATATTACGGCAATCAAACAAAACTGTAACTGCAAGTCCGTTGTTCATTTAATAAAGTCAACTGCTGAAACATTCATTTGGTGTCCAGCTTAGCTTTTCTTAGCCATAATTATCAACTATAAAGTGCATGGCTCAATAAATTGCTCAATCAGTCATGTGCACGACAAAAAAACCCGCTTTTTTTCCTCATTAGAACAGTACCTCTTCAACCGCAGGGATGTGAGGCCCGATTCGAAAATAGATCGATTAACGAAGGTCCGAAACAAATCTCAGAGCAGCTTCAGACCTCAAAGGTCCAATGATCCCTAAATATGACATCCCAAACTGGATCATTTCTCACAAGGTTGAATGAAACTTGGAACAAGGCGACAGACAAACTCAGTTTGACCGTAAGAATCAAACGTATCAAAACGGCGATGCTTAACTGCCATTCCTTCTTACTAGAAAACAGCTATACCTACCACTGTGATGTCCTTCAAATGTTCAAAAGCATCAGCCTCAAATGTAACTCATTTCGTAGCTGTAAACTATTTGGATTTTTTTCATTCATCTTTGATTTTAGCCCTGAGCCCGCAGCAACTGGCATTGTTGAATACTGCGATTTTGCCGCCATATTGTTTTTGACTATTTAGGGCATTTTGCCGATTTTGTCGTATGAATAATTGGTCTTTTTTTAAATGGCGAAGATCAAAAATTAATAAAAGATATTGTAGGCCCTGGTTCACGGCAATGACGTGATTGAGTAATGGAATGTTGGCCCTGATGTACGGCTTCGGGATGTACGGTGATGACGTCATTTGGTAAAGGGTTGTTGGCCCTGATGAACGATGATTACATCACTGTTCGTTAGTTATAACTTTTGGCACGGTATGTAATACTAGTTGATCGAAAAATACCGTTTAGTCTCGTGCAGTACACACCAAGCACACCTTGAGTACTAACCTCACCGAGGTCTATTTGTAGGAACTGCTCCTTGATTTTGTATTCAGCGCACCATGAGCCTGCGTTCAGACGTGCCAGTTGAGGCTTGAAATCTCTGAACGTAGACGAGGCTGTGATTTGATCGTTTAAAACCTTCCCACTCTCAAGTCCCAGAGGAACATCACAATCTGCGGAACAACATGAGAAATAATCGTTAACAATTGCCTTGGGAGCTTTTCCCTCGAAACACTGTCTGTTTTTTTGATAAAAACATTTTCGTATTTTTATGATGTAATTTTCTTGTCGTTGACAAGTGTATTTGGTTTCTTCTTCATCTATCCTGGAGGATATTCTTTGCGTGTTAATATTTTGAACATTAAATAGATAACTTTTTCAAAGCTAATAAAGTACATCTAAAGTATTTTGATATTCTGTATTAAAAGAAGATAACAGAATAGTAATATCGAAAGTATTTGTAAAACGATGTATGTATGTGCGCGTGCATGTATGTATGTATGTATATATGCATGTATGCATGTATGCATGTATGTATGTATGTATGTATGTATGAATGTATGTATGTATGTATGCATGTATGTATTGTTGTTTGTTTGTGTGTGTGTTTGTTTGTTTGCTTGTTTGTATTTAATCTGCAGGATTTGCAACAGACAAGATCTTTCCATTATCATTAGGAACATATCATAATCAAATGAAGGTGTTCTCACAGTACTAACCTGGTTTCATGAATCCGACCTGAATCCTTATCAGTCCACAGACCGCAGGTAACAAAACCCAGTCGCGGTTCTCTCTGGGCATTCCTTTCCTCGGAATAATGCACATTCCGGATTTCAAATGCTTTAGGGACTTTTCTTTTGCAAAATAAAAAAAATATATATTAGCTAAACGTTCAAAACAGTTGATTAAACCAATAACAACAGAGACAAGAAAGATCTAAAATCAAATTTTCAAGAACAAAGCAAAATTTTATTTCTGTTAGATAGAAACATCTAACCATTATTTTTCAATTCGTTTTGCCATTCTATAGTTTAAGTGTAAATCCTCGGGCCCCATGAATGAAAAGAAAAAACTGATTTCAAACCTTATATTCCATAACGCTAACGATGTCAAGTAATCTTAATGGTCACGTATTTCGTTTTATGGATTGATCAAAAAGTTGCATTTAAACTTCATCAGCCTATATAAGAAGAATCCAAAATACTTTCTTACCAGTTATCAACATGAAAAACCAAATTAATGTTTGGTTAGATATAGTAGTTATTATCAATGAATGACTAACAAGGTCAGAGAAAAAGCGCCCGAGATTCTATAGGTAGCTGCAATGCTGACAACCTTTTACGCTGCGACCCACCTGGTGTTCTCTGGAACTTCGAATCCTCCTCTGAACAATTGCTACTAATAACAATTCTGGTTCGTTTCTTTGTGGAACCATTTTGTGGACACACCCTTTTACCGCTGCAGTGATGACGTAACACGCCGTTCAAATCCAAGGTAAACTGTTTGAAATCCTCTTCGCACGCGGTTCCTTTGTGATGTTTGAGGATTAAAGGAGTCTCATCACTTGGGTTGTACGTGGCATCCTTTGGTTGCATGCAGTAGCCATTGTATGTTTGGAGCGGCGTGGGTGACATTGGACTTACTAAGTGTAGAAATTATCAGAGCTAAAATGTTTAAGTAGGATTGATAAATTATTCGCTAGATCCTTTTAGTACGTGGTCACTGCTCTAGACAACGCACAAATTCTGAGTTGCTACAGTTGCTTAAAAGATCTTTATCACCTAGGCCTCAGAGAACTAGGAAAAATATGAAATAGGTCGCAACATTACATTTTACCTAAAATCGCTCTATTTCAATTTTAATGAACATAATCTAAATAGATTCATAAACGTTTAAGTTTTACTTTATTGTTGTCTTTTACATTTCCTGTAAGTTAGGGCACATGTGTTGCTCTTTTGTTTGAAATAAAACTTATAGAATAATAGGTTTAAATAATTCTAAAACCATTTAGAATAATACTGCTTCAAAGTAATGCTGTGCAACTTTTCAACTGTTGGGCAGAACACTTTAAAAATCAAGAAATATTTGCTAAAAATCATTCAGATACAGCATTGCCTCAAAATGTGAAAACATGATAGGGATGGCTTTACCTTCGATGATGATCATAAAAATCGATGACAGTTTCAATTGCAGTTGGGGTCGAATCAGCTTGCAGTGCCGAAGCGAGCTTAGTGTTTGTTAGTAAGATGCTTCATTTTAACACTAATGTAATAAAACACCTCTGATAATAAATACAACTTTAAGTAAATATTAAAGGAACTAGTTTTGGAAAGTAGCACTTTCGCATGAGTAACCGTGAAGCTAGCTCACTTTAAAGACACTAACCTCTATTTGCAGAGCACCCATAAAGCTCAGTCCTCAAGCAGATCCTTCCATACCAGTACTGGGGGACTATCTTAACAAAGCGGGCCTGAATGCGGGGACTCAGAATATTTTTGACGGCATCATCTCTGTTCCTACCTCCGAGTAAAACCTAGAAAGAGAAGAAAAGTTGTTTTACAGGATCTTTAGACGGAAGAGACTGGAGCCTTAATTTCATTTTTGAACATTACACCGTAAGATAAGAAACACATTTTGGAGCTGCTTATAATTTAATAGCACTAATGCAAAGTTAAAGAAGCTACTGATAGAACCAAAAAATCGTTTTTGCAACAATGTATGTCATATTTGTTTAGGACTGATTTTAACGCATTCTTCTGGCAAACGTCTTTGCTCAAGAACCCCTTGCATTTGATTTTTTCCCGCATGCGATGTGTGATTCAAACTGAATTTGCAGCGCAACCTTTGGAAGAACTAGTTAACTTTGACCAAAGTAGAATAGAGAAGCTTCAAAGGTTCTGCAATTATTTCAATTATAACTGTGAAGTGCTAAGATACTCTTTATAGAGTGCTTTATAAGAGTTCAGGGAGGAACAAATAGCAGTTACTAGTAACATAATTAGTTAAAAAACGATTAATCAACCTAAATGACTACTTATAAGATAACTATCGTATGTTATTCCTTCCATTTTCAAGTTGTACAAAGACACTTCTTGTCTTCAAATTCAAAAAACCGTTCGATTTTTGCAGCAAAGAAGCAGAAAAGTGAAGTGACTACCGATTATAGTCCAGTTTACATGACGTTCTAGTTATGTTGTTTGTAGCACCGCTGAACAGTGATTTTGAATCGCAAGACAGATCTAACTTCCGACTAACATTGGACTTCATGCGATTGTAAGTTATCACGTTCAAGCTTTTTCATGTTACTAGTACGCTTAACGTCGCTTTATATATTACAGTCATTTTTCGTTTCACTATTTAGCCGTACATTGATTCAAGTCGTATTGTTCTAGACCTCTATCATCGTTATGGAAATAAGGTTATTTTTACATCGAGGAGCCAATACAC
>JAOBYF010555520.1:0-23563 GCA_025403605.1 Parazoanthus darwini
GATAAGAAAGTACATCATCCAATCAGGAAGCCTCTGTCTCCATCGTCTCAGCGGCTGGTTCGTTGGTATCCTCGCCCTCTTCACTGAACATGAATTCTTGGTGATACTCCTTTAGGAACTGGGAGGATCGAGACTCGTCCAGAAACAGAGAGTAAACTCTCCTGATGTCGTCTACGGACACTTCAGTGCCCTGTAGGAACAATACAAGAAAATCAATGAAACATGACGTCAAGTATCTGTAAATGTTTATAACGCTGAATCAAACAACTGGCAATAGCAGCTGCAGCAACATTGTGTAGTGTTTTTCTGAAGCCTGGAAAAATAAGGTACTTTGCTATGGTAAAGCAGGTACAGCACCAGCTATATTCACTCTTAAAGGACTACTGAAAAGACTCTTTATAAAGTAACAGCTCCATCTCGCCTTCCTTTTCCTACAGTTCAAGTTAACATCAGTGTTCAGCTTAATGACCAATGTTAACGAGGTGTCCTGACCAAACAGGGTTAATAATACATTCATAAAAAAGTAACAGCTCTATCTCACCTTCCTTTTCAACACAGTGTTCAGCTTAATAGCCTATGTTAACGAGGTCTCCTGACCAAACAAGGTTAATAGTACACTCATAATAAAGTAACAACTCTATCTCACCTTCCTTTTCCTACAGTTCAGGTTAGCGGCAGTGATCAGCTGAATAGCGTATCTTAGCGAGGTCTCCTGACCAATCTTGGTCAACACTACAAGGGCTTCTTCTGACATCTCTACGTCCTCTTCTTCACATCTATTGAGAAACCAAACGACGCAAAGACTGTCATTAGTTATCTTTCTTTTACTCCAGAACATAACTTATCTGAGTCAAAATTCCTGCCCCACAGAACGCTGAACCAACAACTATATATAGCTCAGCATGTATATGATAACACTAAAATTGTTAAGCCGATGCTAGGTCGAGAACACGTCAAGCCTCAAACGAAGGAAGTCCGTTTATTTTCAAATGATTATCAAATGCAATAATTTATTCTCAACCTGAATATTTAAAAAAAAAACCCCTAGGTCAGCAGCGACGGATCCAAGGGTTCTAGACTACTTAGATTCACAATTTCAAAAAATGCTAAAAAACTACTTTTTATTCTTCCATGGAAGACAGTTTCTAGCATTGACACGGGAGGAACATCTGCGCTAGGTTTTATGATTTTAGTGCATTTCTAGCGATTTCAGAATAGCAATTTTCAAAAAACGCTCGCGCCTACGCCGCTCATGGGCCTACAAAATTTTCAGATCCTGGCTACGCCACTGTCAGGAATTACTCAGCCTATTAACAGGTTAGAGGAAGGGTAAGGGGTGGAATGGGAAGTGTGGACTTAGCATTCAAAACATTGATATAGCGATGTCAGGAGCTGGTACCACCTCTCACTGGTCAGATCCGCACCTCTCGAGTGACGTATGGCAAGCGTACGTAACAGTAAAATGGCGTTTAGTGCTTACGACGATCATGATCGAGTTTTCAGAAGCGTCTTGTTTAAAATATTTCCATCATATTTGTGTATTTGTTAAACTTTTTCCCGAATGCGAAGCTTAAATAAGTATTAAGCTTTCGACTACAACTGTAGCCTTGTTCACAATTAGGATTAGAAGAAGGTGTTTGTCGCTCTAAGTTGGTTGCCAGGGCCTGGGGCTGGGACGTTTAAGTCAGGATCTAATGAGATTCTTCCACACAGGCGGTCTATAGCTTATATCGTTATATTGAGCGTGGGGGTATAGGCTCGGATGTGTAGTGGTTCCTTTACCCCTCTCTCAAACCATTTTGATTCGGTGGTGGGAATTGTTGCACTGGTGATGCTGTGGTCAGTTTTTCCTTGTGAATGTTTTGTGACACGTCTGATGCATATGTGATGAAACTTGGTTGCTTTGGTTGCTTTGTGTTTGAATGCTCTTCCCTCTGTTTATCCGATATAGTTTGCTTCACAGTTCTCGCAAGGGATATGGTATACTGGCCCGGACACCCCTTCTTTTGGAATTTGGCCTTTCGGGTGGACATTCTCGCCACCGAGTCTCAACTATTTCCATGATAGTTGAACATAAACTAGTTTTAAAGCGTTAGTGTAAAAAATGTATTTTGGCATTTTACCGACTGGTTTTGGAAAATCTTTGGTTTATCCGCTCATACCGTATATGAAGAAAGGAGAAGGAAAACGGGCTACAGTTTTGATTGTTTCTCGATTATTAAATTTATATAATGAAAGATCAGGTTGATTGTTAGATTAAAGGCGTTCGTTATAGGAAATGATGCAACAACTCAGGAGAGGAGACTTCGATGTGGATACGATTTGACATTTGGCAGTCCAGAGTGCTGGTTGTCTGATGCATCATTGCATGATCGAAAAAACCGAGACTTGGGAAGTATGGAAAGCAAATTACAACTTCAATATTTTTACATTACAATGCAAGTTTTCTGGTTAACACTGAGATCTAACGTGCAGCATCTGTCCAAGGTCAAAAACTCGGCCACGCCTCCGTTTAGTCAGAGTAAGCCGGCTCTGTCATGATTGGCAGATATTCGATCGTTGTACCATCTCATGCAGATGGAAACCGCCGCATATATTCGTTGCGATTGCGAAACAATAAACTGTGTTATGTTTCCCATCGCCCGACCGATTCATTTTTTTCGAAAAGTAAAAACAATATCCAGATTCATTAGTCAAAGAATCAAGCTCTTTAATTTACAAGCACACGATCTTGTTTTATTAACAGCAGTTGGTATGATGTGATGTCCTTCTCTTTAATTTTTTAAAGGCTGTTTCAGATACATATGATAGTCGTGTTAATATACATCCTTAACCACCTGACTATATATCTTACTGAATAAACGTGAGATTTTATATGCAAAAGTAAACTGGAACACAAACTGAATGTTTTCTTGGAAAAGATTATTTCGTCAAGATGGCTTTTTTCATTTAAACAGTAACTTTCAAACAGTCCTGCTTTTCTGGAACCCGGACCCCTTCAAGTGTTTCCTTCTTGTTTTTTTTGTGTTGCTCGACCGACCGACCCAGCATCACAAGAGAAACATTTATACCAAGGAATGTTTGCAGTAAGAAATGCATGGAGTGCGTTAAAGGCATGCATTTATCACAAACAAATCCACACAATAATTTTTAGTTGGGGGTCGTTGTATATAGAAATGAAATTATTTTGACATAAAGCATTCTTAAGGTGATACTTCAAGATTGTTAACAGTACAGGTGCCCAGTACTCAACTTTGGAAAAATGTCCTAACATTTCTCTCTATCTGTAGTTTCTGAGTACAAATAAAAAGAGTGTTGTTGTTATGTTGAGCTTTAATTATTATAGTAGAAATATTTAAGTCGATGAACGAGACTTTTGCTATGAAGCTTCTTAGCGACGGAATATTTTTCAAAGCTCTTCTCAAATTATATTCCATTATTACTCGCGGCCGTAGGCGAGCGAGTATTAAATTTGGGTCTTTTTTTTTTCCTGATTCAGACAGGAAACGCCTGAGCCAATCAGAACGGAAAGCGCTGTCACATTCAGCCAATCAGAGCGCAAAGCGCTGCCACGTGTGAATCGGTCTTCTCGTTCTCAATAAATAGAGATAATTCCTTAGACAAGCTCAGAATGTGTTCCTTCCAATTTAAGTGTGAATATACACTTTTTTAATTTATTTGTTTATTATTTAGTTTAAGAAAGAAGGGATCTGTTATGTGTTTTCGCACTGTGTGAAATAGGACGTAATTAGTTTTATCTGTATTTAGTGACTATCTATTAGCACAATAGCCATTCGTTAATATTTGATAGTTCATTATTTACTATTAATTCAAGCGTTTGTAAGTTTTTGTGAGAAAAGAATAAGTTCGAATCGTCAGCAAACAGATGAAGATCTAGAACTGACCGGAGGCTTTGATTAAAATTATTAATATAGAGTAAAAAGTGAACGGCTGGACAAGTACTGAGCCCTGGCTTTTCAAAAGAATAGTAAATTCCCTACTTATTGGTGCTAAAAAAACTGGAAATGCTAACTATCAGTGAGTTAATAGTAATAATAACAACAAAAATAAAATAGTTACATTTGTCTTACTGTCGTGTTCAAATGCCAGTCAATGGCAACTGCACACACATGCAGGCACCCAACCTGAATAGATTTCGTGAAACAGGTGCAACGTTACCGACTGGAAACTGTGTGCAACCGTCACTTATTAAAATGACCCCATTTACAAATTCTAAAGGCCTCTGAAAGACCCCTTTCAAGCACTTTCTACTTTGGGCATGACTATTAAGCAGTTTCTCTGCCTGTTCGGTTTTGCGCATAAAACCTTGCCTCCCCCTCCTCCCTCCCCTCCACTGCCCTATTCCTACATTCTCATTGTCACACAGTTGGTGTCACTTTACAGACGGGAATAACGACTATTATTTTGAACACAACCCAACTCCTAATTAGCCCTAAACCCCAATTAACACAGCTAGCATTAAGCTGTCTCTCCTACGCATACTTACGCCCACTTGTGTTAGCCCAAAAATAAGCCACGCGCACTAATAGGCCAGACCTTTCTTTTGCACACTGTTTGAACAATTAACAGTTCAGGCTACACTGTCTGCTGTAACTCTGAGTTGGAAAACACAATTTACTGCCAATGCCTTTAAAATACCTTGACTGACGTACGTAGCTAGTAGACAGAACTCCAGAGCTCTGGGCCACGTAGCCGTTTGTCTTACTGTGGTGTTCAAATGCCAGTCAATGGCAACTGCACACACATGCAGGCACCCAACCTGAAAAGATTTCGTGAAACAGGTGCAACGTTACCGATGGAAACTGTGTGCAACCGTCACTTATTAAAATGACCCCATTTACATCTACAGAAGTAACAGGAAAGGGGGTTCCCGTCAGAAAACGTGTGCCTAGCTTGCCCACACCCTTTTCTTGTTAATGTGCTACATATATAAATATAGTCTCTGTAAATTTTACGATGTAATTATAAACTACGTTCGTATTTTGAACGAGCTTCCTTATTGATTGAGATTGATTGATTGATTGATTGATTGATTGACTGTACTATAAAACCTCCAATGCAAGAAAAAGCAACTCTAGAAACCTAAGGCTATAAATAAGAATTTAAGAACCTGCTTAGCGAGTTTAAATATTGGCGTTTTTAGACCTGATAACTAATGCAGGGATTACATTTTGTAAGGAAGTTAGTGTGATAACTTCTAAATGAAACGTACAGTAGTTTAATGATTTCAATATGATGTCACAGGCTGTACAACGTTAACTCAAACCAAACAACTTTTATTTTCAACTGAGGAAAGTCGTTTTGTATTTTACTTGGATTACTTTCGAGACCTCAAGAATAAATGAGCACTTAGGTTATCATTTCAGTCGAAAAAAAATTGTATGGTAGTGTTTTGAAAGAGTCAAAATGTGGTTGGTTTTGCCCTACTGCAATACAACAATGCAGTACGTATTGAAAAAGTTAACTGTCACTCACCCTGCTGCAAATATGTTTTACAAAACTATTGGTAAACATCATTTCGTTCAAGTCAAAAGTTGTAGTGTGCAGACTTTTGTAGAGCGTTTTAAAATGTAAACAAGCTGTGACGTCTTCATGCATTAAGGCTCTTAAAGAAGAAACCTTTCGGGGTAACGAAAGTTCTACGACCAGTGCCCAGTCATGTTCCTTGCATTCCTTGGGTTGTACTGATGTTCTCTGTTAGTGCAGTAATTGTGAGATCCTGTCTGCAGGTGTCTTGATCCCGAGGTGGAAGACTATGGTAACAAATGGAGCATGAGTGCAATGTTAAGATTCCTAAAGCAAACAGGCAGAGATACCACAGGTAAGGAATTGTGCTTACATCCGGCAGTCAGACGTCTAGGGAAAACAAGTCAACATGAAGATATACCTTTGTAGAATATTACAGACCAGCAGGGAGACAATGTAAGGGACACTCCTGATATAGAACGAGCTACAGACAGACAGTCAGATAACTGGACAGATACACTTTATACAGAAAGTGATGGACTGATAGACATGAATACCATCAGATATGCAGTAGGTGACTCACTGACTAAATGGGGATATACTTACATACTAGTTGCTAGTCAGATAGTTGGATAAACAGGTAGGTGGGCAGGCAAACTGGTGGATGCTAGACAGATAGGTGTCACAGGTAGAGATAGAGTGCTACACCTAGGCAGGCAAATATACATGCCAAGGTAGTTAGTGTCGTTACAGACATGACACAAATGTAAAGATGGAAGATGTACATACATTTGGAAGTACTGTGGATAGACTGAAAAACAGCCAACCAGATGTGCACACAGAGATGCAGCTGACAGTTTTAATACAAAATAAAACACAAAAACAAAATAATTTCAGTCAAACAACATAGAGTGAGGCTGACAGATGAAGTTCCCAAATCTTATTGCTGGATAGACAGACAAACCGACAAATTTCTCATTGCAATAACTACATAGACTTGTTTTAACCCTTGGTAGCACTGATGCTGAGAATCGAAGACCTTGTTATAAAAACCATCATAGCCGGAGAGCTTCCTATAGCGTCAGCCTGCAAGATGTTTATGCCTTTCACTGGAAACTGCTTTGGTAAGTAGGTGGAACTAATAGAAATGTTTCAGAGCTCACAGCAAATATTACGGTTTTTGTTTAGCCAGCTTGAATGTTAGTTATCAGATCAGCATTCAACGGCTTGTACATTTTTTTCTGGCAACATAACGCATTGTGAATAGGGAAAAAAGACAACAGCACTTTATGTTTTTTTGTATGATACAAACGTTAATTACCCGCTCCCCTATACACACGCACGCAAAACGATTCATTCTACTATTTTAATAGTACAACCGGAGATTTAAATATATGTGGAAGGCAAAACAGAACCTAGTTTATTAAAATGTGTGTGTAGTTTTCAAGTACCAATTCCTTGTAAATCTAATCCTTGTACAGTTTCAAGAGAGTATTTGTATGAACTTTCTAGATATAGATGTGTTCATTGAAAATAAACCTACAAATTGAAAAAGAAGTATGCATTTCATTGCATACAAGATTCGCTGTAGTATTTTGCCAAGTTTAATTATTTACAAACTTACCTTTGCAGAGATTTTTGGATTTGATGTTCTTGTTGATGAAAACCTTCGTCCATGGCTACTAGAAGTAAATCTTTCCCCATCACTGGCCTGGTGAGTTGCTGATCTGATCCAACACGGACACTAGTGTTATCAGTGGCAAAAATAGCACCGTTTCTAGTATAGTGCAGCAGTTCTGAGTGTAACGTTTTTTGGTCTGGGTTGGTTTGGTCTGATGCACTTGAGTGAGTGACTGGAAACACAATGCTCTTTTTAACCTGATTTCCCTCCATCGCAGAGATCAGTCAAGTTCAATGAATCGTATTCCACTTCCATCATGCTATCTCGCATTTAGATTGAAAATCGTTGGTTCTGTTTTGTTTGCTTGGACATTTAGCCGAACAGAATTTCTTGTTTGGTAAATGAGCGTGTAGCTTCACAGAAACGAGGTATTGCAAAATTTTAGCTTCTTGTAAGGCCACAGTGATTGCAAGTGATAGCATTGTGGCATGCTGCTGCACTGTTGACCACCTGGCTGTCACAACTGTGCATTTAGTGTTCACTCCTCACCTTTCTCCATCCCCCCTTCAGTGGTCAACATCTCCTTGACAATGATGTTGCTGTCATCACTTGACAGCATAGTAATGTTATCGTTTTCACAGTGATGTCACAGCCACTGAGATTGTTGTGTAGGGGAGTCGAAATAGTTAGAAAGGGTTTAAGTAGCAGAAAAATTATCAACAAAAGTATCCACAAAGTAATCATGTTATTGTTGGCTAGAAGATATTTTATGATAGTTTCCCCTGCTACGTGCATAATAAGAAGTCCTGTAAGTAAGTGATAGTATCCGAGTCTTAGAACGTGGGCGTTTTCTTGGGTAAAGAGAACAAGTTATGCTGTTTCTAAATTTTTTGTCGAGATGCAAACTACTGGTAAAAGATGTGCCAAATGTGTCTTAGTTTGAGATCATGTCAGTTGTAACATGTAATCACCAATTGTTTTAAATCATTATGATAGTGATTCACCATTGGATCTAAAGATCAAGTCGCATCTTGTCTCTGATATGCTTAACACCGTTGGTAAGTTCTATTGTTTTGTTCGAAAGGTTGCCCTATCTCGCTCGATCTCTTTCCCCATTCTCCAATGTTTACTCTCGCATCCAGCCCTTTTCTTTCCACCTCCCGCCCTTCCTTTTTGCAAAATTGGAAAAACTAATGGAATTTTACGTACACCCAAATTCAAACATGCCCAGGGCGTTCGAAAATAGTTTAGTTTGACCTATGAATATTTAGGCAATATATTAAAGTTATTTAACTTAGATTACAAGGCGCGATGCTCATAAAAAATTGTTATTGAAATTGTTTTTTTAAAAAAATAACTAGTTTATGTACTAAAACCAAAGTTGCAGTCTGAACCGGTTCCAATCAAGATAACCCGTGTGTGGGTTAAACTTTTAATCTGTATCGATAGGCTGCTCTTTGATGATGTGATTTGTTTACCTTTTGGTCTTCGGAAAACCAATCATTCTGCTGAATATACAACTGAATTAAATAGTATGAGAAAAAACAAACCAAGAATAGTTATCAGGCCAATTTTTATAGTTTAAAAATTCGAAAGAGGAACCCAAAAACCTGCGTTGATGTTGAGTGTAGAAATTTGGTCACAAACTATACTTAATGAGATGTTTGATTACATGTAACTACTTACTTAGGCCCTTAGCTCAACGCGGAGCATAAGCCATCAACCACTGAGCGCCAACGTTTGAATGGATGGCGAAAAATCCATACACTTGTTACAAAACTTCTTATAGGTTCCCTGGAGTTGTTTTGCCCAAATATATGAAACTGGACGCAAAATACTTTTGACTAAAAGGTCTTTGTCTACATGTTTGACTAGCTGTTTATCGAAAGCTTTGGTAATATGTTTTCACATTGACTAGCATAAATGTGAATTGTCAGATGGACGAACAAAAAAGTTTATCATGGGGTAAAGCATATTAAGATCTTCATCCCATGATAGTCCTTGTTTGATATTCTAAAAGGTTTTTCATCTCAGAAAAAACTTGAAGCAGAAAGTGGTCTATCAAATTATTATATGAAGGTTTTAATACACGTGGGTCTGTCATACAGATCTGTCTGTATGTCTGTCTGCCTTCTTTCTTTTGCTTCTCCTTCTTTACGATCACTTGTGCTGTAACCTGGCTTGTTGTCCATTGTTTTAATGAGTCACAAAATGTATGAATGTTTGATTCAAGATGAACCACTCAGTTTGCTGAACTAAACAGAGCTTCCACCTGGTACGCAGATGGTATTATAGCAAGGTTTTGGAGTGTTCATTTCCTGTGTTTCTGTCCGTTAGGTTTTGTTGCTCACGATCCTTTGTTGCGTAAGCTTCCATTTCGACGATCTCAAGTGGACCTATCTCAGAGCAGGGGTTCAGGATACCGGGTACGTGTAGTGAACATTGCTATAGAACAGTAGAGCACTCCTAGTGTAATGTGGGGACAAATTGCTCCCCAATTAATCTGATTTCTCATGGAGAAAAATTTGTCAAAATAGCCTCCCCGGCCACAAAGTTCTTGGATTAAGCCAATTTATTTAACTATCGGAAGTTATCAACTTCTGAGCTCATTGGAATCTTCAGTTAATAACTTTTGAAAAAGTTCGAAATATTTTTGTCTTGTACATTGATAGAAACAGCGTGCTCAGTCAGCTGGTGGTGTACCTCTGTCAGGGTCAAGCCGAGGGTCAGGTAGGGCTAGGCGGACAAACCAAGAGGATGGTCTGACAGTGGAGGAGATCAGGGTGCTACGACACACAAGGGAGGAGTATAACCGAAGGGGGGGCTTCGTGAGGATCTTCCCATCACCAACCTCATGGGAACTTTATGGGTAATTGTGCATTTTACTGTGTTCGTCTTGGCTTTAGACATTTTTCCAAAACTATCGAAGAAGTTCTTTTTGATTTTGGCCGTTGCTATGTACGTTGGAACTGTTGATTATCACTGATGGTTAGAATACGTTCCTGTGGACACATCTAATAGGACAGTTTCAGTTATTGCCATTGTTGAGGTTTCATTGCTTGAAGATTCGGAGGAGTTTGAAATTAAAATTGCGTTTGCTTACAAACAAGAATTACGACAGCAGAAAACAGTCTTTACCTAATGCTAAGAATGATCGTGTTTGCTATCTTCGAAACTAGTCAACTTCATTTCAACTTTATATTAATTTATATTTCAATTCATAATAAATTTCAGATCATTCTTGGAGCACAGAACAACACATAACCAGATGGTTCACGCCAGGCTGTTCCCAGACAGGTAAAACTCAAACTCGATTCGGTTGTAGAGTTTTCTATCAATTTTTCAGATGGTGTGGTTACCAAACCCATGAAAATCAGTTTTGATTCCGTGACTGATTATTTCAATTATCCATTTGTTCATCCAGCCTTGGTTTTAAGGGAAAGAAAGGTTGTTGACTTTGCCCCTTTTCATGAGCAACCTGGCCGTTTCAATGTGAGTGCTTTGAACAGCGAATTAAACATCGTCACGTAAGTCTGTCAAGATTGAAGGACTTTCAAGTACTTGCATTATTACTTCCAGTTATTTCAGTTTGTCCACCGCTGCTGCTCTGGCAAGGCTCTACTATTATTTTTAAATTGACACCACCAGGAATAACATCATCGTCACAGAAAATTGAATTGCTCCTATTCTTATAGTTGCGTCCTACCCCTCTTAAATGCTGGGGAACTACTAGCATTTATTGCATACTCCAGTGCAACGGACAGTTTCCCGTCATCCCAGATCCCGTAAAAGGCAGGAAGTCAGGCTAGGAAGGGGTTGCGATGCAATTTACATCCAGTTCACATCTGCGCATTTATTTTCTTACCTCGTCCATCCAGTTTTTCTCATCCACCCAGTGATCCACTAACCTCATCCATCCAATTCATTTGAATAAGCCACTTTCCAATAATGCGCGGAACAGCTTTAGGACTTCAGCTGGCAGACCGCACGTATTGATATCATAGCAGATTGGGTTAAAAAGAAAAACGCTCGGTTATTTTTAAAAGAAGGTAAAAGAAGAAGCCTTAAAAATGTCACAGATTAATATAAATAGGGGTTGTGAGCACCAGCAAAACCGCTCCTTTGTTGTGCGCATGATTGAAAAGTGGCTTACTGATCCACTTACCTCGTTCATCAGATTTTTTCTCATCTACTTATTGATCCACTTACCTCATCCATCAGATTTTGCTCATCTACTTTTTGATCCACTCACCTTATCCATCAGACTTTTTTCCCATCTGCTCAGTGGCCCACCTACCTCATCCATCAATGTTTTCTCATCTACTTACTGATCTACTTACTTCATCCATCAGATTTTTGCCAAATAACATGATCACTTTTGGCCTGAACATGATTTTTCTCATGAATATCAGACACAAAAAGTACATTTCTTTTCTGTGGTGGGTTTCTCTTTAGTCTTTTAAAAAGCTACCCTATGGGGGCATGTTTTTACAGTTAGCCCCCCAATAAAACATTTTGCATTTGGTTATTGAACTTATGTCAGGTGACATACACGAAAGTGTATTTTCTCTGATTGTCAGCACACGGTTTTAGGTTTGTTGTTTTTGTAAAAAGTTTCCTGGTATGCAGAATCAATGTCTGCAAAATGTTGGAAGTAAGTTCAACCTGCATGTTGGTATTTTCAACCGTGCCACAGCTTTGTTGTTTTGGGAAGGAGAAGGTCAATGTGTTGACAGAACATTTTTTTAAAATTACTTTCCCAAAGAAAGGGTCTGCAGGTCTTCCAGGGAAATGGAGAAATTATACTGTCTGAAACGCCTTCGCGTGAATATTTTACCTTTTTTGGAGCCAACCAGGAGATATGAACGCATTAATATCTGCTCTAAGAATCGGAATTACTTGCGAATCTCGTTCAGCGCTTCCCCAACTCTCAATGTGGATATGTTATTCGACTACATTTGGGTACGTGAAATAAGACGTTTGTGTTCAAAATATCTCAGGATGTCTACCAACCAGCGTCCCACCACTGCGAGCTATTCGTCTGCAACAGCAAGAGCAAGGTGAGGTGGTAGCTTAAGGTGTAGTTTCACACGATCTCTGCAAGTGATCCTAGACAACTGTGGTGGTTAAAAGAGTTCTTAGTTTAGTCAATATACTTGTGAAAATGTAAAGAGCTAGTTTTTGAAAGCAGCAATGTTGTTCGAACGACCGTGAAATTGTCCCTTTAACCCCAGAAACATTTAACAAAAAGAGTCACACGAACACTCGAGGGGGGGGGAGGTGATCAATCGGACCCCCATTCTACTTTCGTCACAATTCATCCGATTGACATGAAATTTGGCAGATATGATCAGCTTTCTTTTACTTTCAATTAAGCGTAATCACATGGTGTCTAATTAGTTTCCATGGCAACCGTGATGAGCGAAACTCCAAAATTTGGCCGCCATCTTAGATTTTTAAGTTTTTCAGATTTTATTCAAATTTGAATCATAAATATTGAAAATGATAAGAAACGGCATTTAGCGATTGAAAACTTCAAAATTGGTAGAATCCATCGCAATATTGTCCACATTTAGTCACTCTTTAGCGTAAAATTGCAATTTCGAAGTCAGCAAACAAGTTGCGTGACTTATTGTGATGACGTCATCAGCTGTGACGTCACCTTATGAGGGTCAAAAGGAGTGTTAACAAACAAAGAACAGTTGTACCAAAGCTTTTGTTATTCGGTCAAGAAGCAAAGTTTAAAGCCGAAAAAATCGGGAGGGGGGTTCTAGGGTTAAAGCCTCGCAGAATAAATGTTGTAGCTGGTCTGACTGAACGACGGGACAAGCGGGCAGGTGGAGATGTGTAGGGAGGGGTGAAAAAGGGCAGAAATCAGGGACACAGCTAAGGTTTTAAGCAAACATGCACCTCATTTACTTTTCTTCCAAACAACGACAATGCAACTCCTTTGTTCCTGATTGGTTAGGTTTGTTGGTTGACTGTTGTTATTTGGGTTGTTTCACTACCCAGTCAGAGGTACACAGGTGGTTATGACGTAGTGTTCCCAGTTCAATTTTGGCTTTTTTCAAGGATGGCTTCGTCACCACCTCCAAGGTCTCGCAGTCAGATTGGGTTTTTTTTTTTAAAAAACATATTAGTATGGAAAGTCAGGTGCTTAGTCTGTTTCCGTTTAGTTAATATGACGGAAATACTTAATAACTGTTTTTACGATCTTGTTCTTCAGAAATTTAACAAGTTATACAGGAGATGCAATTGACCCGACTCTACCTCAGGAACCAAAGCAGGTACTCACTCATAACCAGTTTAATATTTGTAGGTTTTGATTATTGTCCTATTCAATTTGTATTCATCATATTTTCTTTCCCCTAGATCTCGTCCGCCAATAAGAATGGCCAAGATCTACCAGAGAGAATGGTTTGCTATGAAAGAAAACTCGACAGTTGGGTAAGATTTTTATTTAGTTCCAACCAATTCCTCCTATCTGTTTATTGATCCACTTAAATCAAATTTTTTCTTTCTGTTTACTGGTAGCTCATCCAACCAGTTCATCTCATTTACTTGTTGGTGCTCTTACCTTTTCCATACAATTCATCCCGTCTACTTATTGGTCTGTTTAGTAAGCTCATTAATCCATTTCATCTCAACTACTTAAAGTGATCCGCATATCTCATCCATCTAACTTCTCCCTCCTATTCATCTCAATTACTTTAATTGAACCATTTCTCGTCTATAAACTTCATTCCATCCTCGTTCCTCACCAATTAAGTTCGTCTCAACTTTTTATTGATGTGCAGTCACATGCACCTTATCCTTCGAATTAATCCTGTATATGTTTATGTTCCAGATACTTTATCCATCCGATTCATTTCATCTGCGTTCCGATCTACTTAAGTCATCAACTCAGTTACTCTCATTTACTTATTGATCCATTTATCTCATCCATCCAATTCATTCCTTCTACTTAATGATCTGTATACTTCATCTATCCAATGTATCTCATCTACTAATTGATACTCTTACCTCATCCATCCAATTCATTCCTACCTATTTGGACTGCTTTCATAGTCTGCGGCTTAAATAAGGTGCCAACCTTTTGTATACAATGTAAATGGCACGAAATCAATATTGACAGCTTACATAAGTAAGCCGTAGTTAAGACAAACTGTGGCTAATGTTTAAGCTTTCCTTAGTTAAGCCGTGGTTTAAGCATATGCTGGGTAAGCTCAGTGCATTTCTGCGATTGGTTACTTCTGAAATTTGAACCACTTCGATTTTATTGTCTACAAATTGTAATCGACTGAAAAATACACTGAAAAATGACTGAAAAATAAATACGTTCAGTTGTTTTATTTGGCTTATATTGCATTTACAACCTAAAGAAACACAAAAGTGGTCTTAGCTGGTCCCAGTTGGATGCGAGCTAAGATGCAAACCATTTATATGTGCAGGTCGAGTCTCGAGTAAGTTATAGTGGTAAAAATGAGTCAGTTTACATGTTATGTAAACTTCGGCCCCGTTGCTTTCGTATTAACGGTCCTATTTTGTCATTACCTCATCCACCCAATTCATCTAGTCTTGTTGATCACTTACCTCATCTATCCATCTGGCAAGTTTACATAAATTATTTTTACACATTCTCACTTATTTTTCTGTGTTACATTAATGCAGAGTCCCAGCCCATCTCAGTCCAGCTTGTCATCTCAGTCACGAGTTACTGTTTCGGGTGAGTTACCTCGACTGTAGTCTGCCGTTATTCGAGCATTAACCATGATAAAGTCTCCTATCCGTGGATTTTTGTATCAAAAAACAAACAAGTTAAAAACATATTTACTATTCAAATGGTTATCGGAGAAAGAAAAGCAATATTCCACATTATATTCCACATTATGGCAAAGAAGGTACGATATTTCGACTTATTCACATGATCCAGAACCATTATCTCTTCAACAAATCAAGAAGGTACTGGTATTCTATGATATAATCCAGATATAGCATCTATGAATAAGGTTTTAGCCATAGTCGGAGAAATCCCCTTGGTTAGCTAAAATGTGACTGCATCTTTATCATTCTACACTCTTCTGATAATGATTTATGTCAAATTCCCAATTTTGATTCTGTCAAATTTACAACGTGATCAGAATTATGGGTTTCCACAGAGAAAACAGCATTTTGCCGTGTGGATTGGGAAGGAGGTTGTAATGTAGGATACAACTGACGGGAGGAAACCATTGTTCATCACACTTAATATCATACACAGTATATAGAAACTAGGATTGTGTTGTTTGTTAAGGTATAGTCGTGTATTTTTATAAACTGGTAGAAGTTCTTGTTTTGGCGTTAAAAATAAGAGCTAGATGCAGTAAAGTATTGAAGTGTTGCATGCGAGAATACTCGTTTATACTTGGAAGTCTTTTGAAAGTCATGAATACTGTATTGTAACGGAGGTACTCGCGAGTCAGTTCACTGGAACGAGTATTTTAAGTACTCGCGAATACTCGTGCGGTGTGATGTAACTCGCGGATGGTACTGTATCTGAGGTATCCCTATTTTTTACCATGAACTGTTGGTGTGTGGTTTCTTTACGTTGGCAGTCTTTGTCGAAGAATTCATGCGTTTGTAATTAGCTAAACGCCAATCACAGTAATGTCTGGTAATGATCCTTGATAAACTAATTATCATTCTTCCTTCAGAAATCCCAACTTCAGGTGTTTTGAACAGTAACACCAACCCAGCCGATAAGGATGTCGAGGTGCAGTTAAGACCTGGGAGATCTTCACGTGATATGCACAGTCAAACCAACCCACCCGCTAAGGATGGTGAGGTGCAATTAAGAGCTGAGAGATCTTCACGTGATATGCACAGTCAAGCCAACCCACCCAATAGGAATATTGCAATTGAGTTGCAGTTAAGAGCTGAGAGATCTAAAGAAAGGAACGACTCAGGTAGGAACATCCAGACAGCAAGTAGTAACCCCAGGAACACCAGAAAAACCTTGTTGTTTTCGTTTTGAACTTAGATCTTCACATTACAAAGTCTTTTGTACTTACACGAGTTTCTCTTTCAATGTGCTTGGTCTGAACTTTTATATTAGAAAGGTTGCAGTAGTGAGCCACGATCGGGTCCTTAATTACAATCACAACCTTAATACTATAAAAATATTGCGATTTTGAGACGTATATACCACTTGTAGTGACGACCAGTTGGGCCAAAATATATTCCGCACGAAGTTAGTTGGGAACTTATGAATAAAATAAGACCAATCCTTGGTCTATATCAAGCTTATTACTTTGTTTGAAATATGGTATATATGCAGAAAGTTGATCGAAGGCAAGGTTGTGGAGTTTTTTTGCTCGCTTGTGAACAATGTTTGTTGCGTTCTAAAGCCTTTTTCACCTTTTTTGTTCTCCCTCCAATCCTCCTAATGACAAACAAATTTAGGGGTTAAGCCAGTCAGTCGCGATACTATACGAAATATTCGATGTTACTGTGGAGCGTATGTTCTCTACTTTTAATCTACTCGTATGGATAGTTAACGATATCTTGGGGTATGTGGTTGTTCAGATAATATCAGTATTGTCAAATCTCGTTGCGGTTGTGTATCAAGTGATAATTCTTTGGCATCTAGATATCAGTGGTTTGTTGAAGTGAAGCATGCTAAGAATATCTACATAGAAAAAACCCGGAAGTGGGCAAACAGAATGTGTTCAAGACACTTGAACAGTAGTTTCAGCAGATGCATATATGCACGAGCGTATCTTACCGTCCTCACTATTTCAGAACACTGAAAGCTCATTTAACGAAATTCTGGACTACAGACAACATGTCAGCGTAAGAGACACCCAGAAAATAACTTTAAAACATTTGTACTCCGTAATTCACGAAGAATTAGTTATTGCTTCCTTTAGCAGAAAAAGAGTTCAACAGGAAGCTCTACAGGACTGGCGTGGGTACTGGTCACGTAAAACATGGAAAGTTATGGAATCTTACAAATATCGTTTTAAATTTCGATTGGTCTCTGACTTTATAAAGAGATAGGTCGGTTTACTCCCATGACTCGAAATAAAACAGAAACTCGACTCAGTTTGTATACAGAAAGACAGATTTCCATGAGGTTAGACTTGAAATCCTTAATTCGTAAAGGACGCCCTGATCTTGAACTTGATCATTCTGCTGGAAAAAACTCATATTCAGAAATAAATTTCTTTGTCTTCAGGAAAAAGACAGTTAAATTAGGTCATAGAAAACTGCTAAAGGTTCTGAAAATATTCGTAGAAAGTCATAGAAATCCATGGAATTTCAGAGGATCAAAAGAGTACGAACCCTGTTTTAAGAAATTTTGAGGTTTGTTGTTGGTTGCTGTACTGATTTAAGTGTTCCTGTGATCTTGGTGTACACTGTGCAGGTGTTGGTCCTGCTGGGATCTCCGCTGTTGGGTCGCAGGCCACTGGTTCCTTGAGACAAGGGGAAATGGAGGTCAGAGTGCCAATGGTCGTCCATCAGAGGCCCAAACCTCAAAGGTCCCACGAAACAGAGGTCCTTCAAAAGAAGCCTGCCCTAACAGTAAATGGCACAGTACGCCCCTATTCTGCTAAACCACTGTCTGCACAGCTTCTGCACAAATACAACAGTATTAAAGTCGATGATATCATGAACAAGGCTGGCTCCTTAAAGTAAGAGTGGGTTTTCTAAACTGCAATTTATGGTTCCAAAAGAACCTGACATTCTCAATTAAGCAACACTAAATGAACCAAACTTTCAGAATCAATCATCTTTGGAGATAAAGGGACAGTCAACGAAGCAATTGCCCCGTATTGACTTATTTTCATTGGTTTAATTTTTATTTTTGTTCTAGAAAAATCCAGGCAAGACAGGCGTTTGCCATGTATCTTCAACGAGTGCAGCAGCGGCTGGTTCAAGAAGCGAGGTATGGATTAGTTTGGAGGCTCTCAAGTAAACAGATTACTGGTTATAACCAGTAAATGTACTAGGTTTTTAGACTAGGGAGGTGACATAACGTAATATCGTTAACAACACTAACAAACTTTACTACCTTCATTACCAAAGGTCATCATAACAAGCTACAATTTTCAGAAGTAGGTAAACGTTACTCAGAAAATAACTGAAAAGCTAATCTAGCTAAGTAACAGTGACAGTATGTTTTAAAGAGAGAAATATTAGACAAGTTGGCAATAAAGCAGATGAAAAACATATGAAACAGTCACGCAAAAAGTATTACCTTATCTGAAACAAAAGGAAAAAATAGAAACAAATAGGCAAGAGAAAGCACTCTCAGATGAATATATTTATTATTATAACAAGAACCTTACAGGTAAGGTTTTAACGTGTTCTCTCTAACACTTGCATGTTTTAAAGTAACTTAAGGAAAGACTTTTCATATCATCACTTAAATCATTCCAAGCCTTGGCAGCTACAAATCGATGAATACATTTTCCATACTTTGTAATCGCTACAATTTAAATTATGTATTGTAATGAACTAACACAGATTGTGTAGGAAAACTGCTATTGATTAGTTCCACTACTCGCCGTCTAACATAATTATATTCACCTGTGCTTGAAAAAGTCGAAATGAAGTCATATGTCTTTCCAAGAAACGCCGCGAATCTTACACAGCCTGCCGTTTTGAGACATGTTATTTGTTAGATTCTTAAAATAGTATCTAATTATATAAACTGTTTTTCGGTTCGGCATTGTTTATTTGTGAATGTTAAACCACACCAAGCTCTACGTTTCCTATCATCATGATCATCATCATCATGATCATCATCATCATGATCATCAACATCATCATCATCATCATTGTTATCGTCATCATCATCGTCGTCAAAATCAATTCTATCAAGACGTCAAGGCTATTAGCTGGCTCTAAGTGGCGTATCTGATTGTGGGGAACTAAATTGTCCAGTTTGGTCCTTGGCTAACTGTTTTAATGCAAAACATCCTTCATTGATTAATTTTTAACTAGCTATTGTTCTAGTGTGTACAAGTTGGTAAAATAGAAGGTATAAAAATTGTTCATATGAATTGTTTGTGGATGGAATTACCTCTCTAATCAGCATAACATTCAATGCAGCTATGATTCAGATGACTCGTGTAGAGATGAAACTGACACTTCACGGCAAGATGATCAGATGGTAAGTGATGAACATGGTATCAATCAACTGGTAGTTGTTCCTTTTTGTGTACCAAAGTTCTAATTAACTCTGTAATTTCTAGATCACGAATTCAGTGCTTGAATCTTTACAGAACTTTAGAAGTACTTGTCCTGTTTAAAGTTTATCAAAAAGATAATGCCTACATTAGTTTCCAATTCTTCCAATAAATGAATTTTAGAAGTTCAAAAAGCTAGATTTTTAGTGAAATATTATTACATTCTGATCGCGTCGGTTCGTGGCTATTAAGAGTAAGTAAACTTTTAATAGGCCTCTTTAAATCGTTTGCCCCCCTTCTCATGGCATTGGAACGCGCGGGTTTATACTTAAATACCGTATATACTATATCCAGATGATCCCGCAGGGTCTTTCAGAAACCTGTTAACAGCAATCATATAGTTCAGTGGTTGAGGGTTTTAGCAAGACCACTGTAAGAGTAAGCTTTTCACAACGATTTCTGTCCAAGACATTAAACTGTGCCCTCAGTTAACAGATGAAAACACTGGGATTACCTTACCCATTTCGAGAAGTATGTGGGTTTTCTTAAAGAAGTGTTAAACGTAGCCAGTGTCTCGTATCAACTATTTCAAAGTCTCCCATAAGCCAACTTACTCATATTTGCATATTCTAGAGATTTACAAAGTGTACAGCCTTGTTTGCTGTTCAGTGTCCAAGAGTGTCGTACCACGTCAGTGATATTCAGTAGGTGGTGTTGACTATGCAGAGCTTGTCAAATCGCCATCAACTCGTGTTCTTTGTTGCCAGTTGCCTTGCCTGTATGTAACAGACAAACGAATGGAGCTTGGAAGCAACGAAGTACAATTTGGCCTTTGTGAAACTATGAATGGATTGATTGAATTACAAGTGTTGCAGCGACAGTATACCTACTAGTTTTAAAATAGATCTCTGTGAGGTTCTAAGTCGCTTTCATTTGATGTATGAGCAGCTCCTGTTTCATCAATAATGCAACGACTTTGTATCGGCACGAAATTCTATCCAGTTTAGTTTAAACAAGGCTTCAGCAAAGCGCCGGCTTTATCTTACAATTACATGTATCGTGATTGTGATTACTAAAATCTATTTCAGAGTCTCGTCATCCGATTTCTTAAGAGAGCAGCTAGTAACTTGCAGCAGCCCTTTAAAGTTATTGTTCCAAGTCACAAGTTACCACTTCACGACAGGTTGGTGTAAAACATAAAAAATGTAAATTGACAAGAAGATATGATTAAGATAATGGTAGTGATGTGGTAAGGGGAGTAGATACTAACTATGGTCAGGTCAGGTGGTTTACAAAGGGGAGCTAAGCAGATGGCAGTGATATGGCATGGGGTGTAGATGCTGATTGTGGCCAGGTGGGTGGTCTTACAAAGGAGCTATAAATAGGAGGGTTATTTAATACTAGGAGTGGTTCATCACAGATTCAGATCATAAACCATCAGCCATAAGCAAACAGAAAAGATCATAAGCAAAATAACGGGACCATAAATTGATTTAAAAGACTGCAATGGTTGAGACATTGTTTCTAAACTGAACGGGATTTGAAGAGTTACTTCGGACATCTGATGGGAGAGCGTTCCATTGAGTAACTGTTCCTGGTTTGTGATGTTGTAGACATTGTAGGAGTGGGCGTGTGCGTTTCTGATTTGATGAGTTGGATGACGCAGATAGACGCCTGGGTCAGCTGGAACAATGTTGTTTGCGATGGTGAACCACAGTGGTAGACGGTCTTCTACTCCTCGTTGCTCGAGTGTTTTGCTGTGATGTTCTTGGTTGGTGCATTCTGTGATGCATGGACGTTGGATGATAGCGCGACAGTTTCATCTTGGACTATCTTTATCTGGCGTTGGACCATTTCCACCAGCTGTGATCCATTGTTTTCGATGCCTTTCCTTGGTACCCCAGACAATGGAACAGATTCTAGTTACGGTTTCAGTGTAATACCGCAAGCCTTAGACTTAAAAGCGGGAGAGTTTACTTTGAGGTTTCGTTTTAAAAGCCCCAAAGGTTTTGTAACTATTTGCTTTAGCGGTGGTTTCACTGATATGAGTGAGACAGTTCAGGGTTGGGGACGTGTACACCGACATATTTGGTGGTGGATCGGCTGTCGTTAGAGGTACGTAGTAGTCGTAAAGGTGTAGAGTTCTCTTCCGCTTTACGGCTTTACTCTAAGGACTTCGAATATATCATTTATCTAACTGCATGAATAGAAAGAGGACTACATACAAATATTTAGTATAAAATATTGATACATCTTTAAAAGTTGGGGAATGTGGTAAAGTTAACTTAATGTGTAAATTTACCTGACGTTTAGGCAAGTTGTATTGAAAGAGATTAGATCTGTAAATTTTAACCTCATTTTGACTGTTCTTGCTTTCATTTCACAGACGGCGTATACTCGCGAAGCAGCTCGGAGACTTTGTTCATGTTTATGGCAAGGTATGTCGTTAAGTTGTACCTTGGTTATTCCAGCTATAGATACATGTACGAGGTACGCCTTGTATAACATTCTTGCCAATTGTTGTTTAAATTACAGGAAACTGCACAACTGCAGAAACGTCAAGAAATATACCGAATCTACAAACTTGGCAGAGAGAGTGAAACAGACATACCTGAAGAAGACTTTAAAGTGTTTATGGCAACAGCCAGGTAAAGCGGTGTTGACATGGTACCAGATCAAGTTCTTTACAGTGCGACTTCTGCCCAGTTCCACTCTGAGGCTCATTTTAAATAAAACGGTTTTTGTTATTATTATTACTAGAAGTAATCAAAGATTAATTAAGTGCGTTCGAAGAGGTCGCTTTGGAAAGTACATTTCAATTTAAAAAGTTCATTTTAATAGGTAGAGGAAGAAGGGGGTGGGTACTGGAACTTAACACTTCACAGTCGGTGTTGTTTTCCAAAATAGTTACTTATTACTTTTAATATTATGCTGCTTATGGATGTTCTATTCATTTAATATAGTGTATTGAGAGAAAAACATTCTATATTTTTACAAAAGTTGAGTATTATCCAAGAAACAGAACAGGGAGATGTTGCTACATTCAGAGTGTCGAAACTACGGTGGCCCATAGGGGCAAAATACAACTAAATTTCCTTTCTAAAACACAACAATGTTTTTCTGAACACAACAATCTTTCGCAGCACACAACAACCTTTTCGAGAACACAACAATCGTTTTCAGAACAAAACATTCAATTCCTTTTCAGAACACAACAATCGTTTTCGGAACACAACTCAATTTTCTGCTTCATAACACAGCAAAATTCCGTGAAACACAACAAAATTTCAAAGTACTGGTAACTAGCCCTGAATCTGAGAGCGATTGGAACCTGGGACTACTACAGGGGGCTGTAAACTGTCCGCCATGTTTTGCCACAGTTGTGGTGGGTGGAGGAATCAAAATCATAAGTTTCCTTAAAGTGCGGGGTTAGTTTATTGTCATCTTCAACTAGTCAAGTGTACGGTGGCCCATAGGGGCAAAACACAACTCAATTTCCTTTCTGAAACACAACAATGTTTTTCAAAACTCAAGAATCTTTCGCAGCACACAACAATCTTTTCGAGAACACGACAATCGTTTTCAGAACACAACAATCTTTTTCAAAACACGACAATCGTTTTCAGAACACAACACAATTTTCTGCTTCACTACTGCAAACTAGAACACAACAGAATTTCGTGAAACACAACAAAATTTCAAATACTGGTGACTAGCCCTGAAGCTGAGAGCGATCGGAACCTGGGCCTTGGACTACCATAGGTGAACTGTTGGTGAACTGTAAAGGCGCCATTTTTGTTCTGTCGTACACGAGTTGCAATCTTTATACGTACATACAAAGTGCTGGGGTTTACAGGCATCGTAAGTGACATGGCGTCTTCTAGTTTAGTGAGCAACGACTCTGAAGAAAGCATAATTGCATATAACTTTTCAAGAGGATATACGAATAATGTTATTACTGCATTTTTAGCCAAATTCCATGGCATTACGATGTGTAAGAACACTGAAAAACAGATTGAGGCAGCTAAAACTAAGGAGAAGAATGCCATCTTTTGACATTGACGTTGTTCGGGAACATCATGAATGAGCTTAGTTGCCCAGGCAGCCAAGGTGGATATAGGAGTATGTGGCTTTCAAGTACCGAGACATTCTCATTCTGAACTGATGAGAAAAATTGATCCAGAAGGATGTGAGCGGAGACAGTAAAAAAAAGGCTTAAAAGAAGAAGTTATTTCTCGTCTGGTCCGAACTACCCATTGCATGTGGATGGATTCGACAAGTT
>JAOBYF010555521.1:0-15442 GCA_025403605.1 Parazoanthus darwini
ACATAGCCCCTTGGAGCATTTAAAGAAAAAACACAAGTCTGCGACCTCTCTTCTGTAAGACAGGGGCAGTAACCCTAGCTTACACTTACAGTACAGCTTACAGTACTATTATTACTATTATTATTAGTAGTAGTAGTAATTAATATTATTCTTGACATTTTTTTTGTTAAACCGCACTAATCGCAGGTAGTTTTTTAACGCCTCTCTCCAAAAGACGGTTTTTATAACACATATTATTGTCAAACATCCCCAGACATAAACGAGTGCACAAGCGCTGTAAAGGTGTGCAAGTTTGGTTGTGTCAACACGGACGGATCATACCGATGTACTTGTCCCCAGGGATACACCCTAAGATCGGACAGGAAGAACTGCGATGGTAAGGCACGAGTTTGAATTTTTTTTTTATTTCATTCAGTTGTAAACATAACTATACCACATTTGTAGAGCACCTATATCGATAGACGTTCACTTGCAATTTAAATTCTATGAATTAAGTGTATTAATGGTCGAAACGTTATTTTAAATAAAACTGGACTGAGCTAAAAGTTTGCCGCCGCTCTTCACATGTACTTCAAACTCTATATATAGACATCTTGTGTTGTACCGTCTTTACTTATCTTTTTGAAAGCTTCTGTTGTTTTAATATTTCTAATACTTGCATCAATTTTGCAGAAGCTTAGTTTTAAACTCATTGGTGCGAGTTTCGCTGATTTACAAACATCGAATCCACTTGTAACTTGCGAGACGGTGTCGCCACGCTTTTGCTTCATATCATATCTCTCCTTTGTTCTGTAGACATTGACGAGTGTACGGCGGGGCTCCACAATTGTCAATACAGATGTGTAAATACGTTTGGCAGCTTCAGGTGCGATTGTCTGACGGGTTATATCAAGAATGGAGCGACTTGTGTTGGTGAGTTGACAGCCGTGCTTGATGGGACTTTGTAGCTGGCGATTTTTCTCGCGCTTTTTGTATAGCGCGAGCACGCATCTATATCTCGATAGATTCACGCCCGTGCGTCTACATCGTAAACTGAATAATCAACTAAATCTGGGAAGATAGCTGGAACCAAGAAGTGGTGTTCAAAAAGGCTACTAGATCTAAGTAGAAAACAAAATATCAAAAAAAGGCGATTGAGAAATGAAAGAGGAGTTATACTGTACTTTACTAAGAAAAATGAGCTACGAAAGCAAGCCGATGGGTGTTAATTAACAGCGGCCTGCAAAGGCTTTTTTATACTTATTGAACGAATATAGTGGCAGTGTTCTGAAAGAAATGGTTCATGTTTTCTACCGAGTTATGGATACGCGCAATTGGGATACACAATAGAAGCGACTGAGTGGCACGAGGCGAAGCTTAGTGCTTCTCTAGCTTCTTAAGTCTTCTTCCAACTTCCCAAGAGCATGGACTGACCATTTCTTATGTAAAGCAGGAGTATGAGCAACAATTCTTTAAAGATGATGAAGATAATGATGAACATAAATACTACCCAAGGAATTATTTCAAAAAGAAACCAATGAGAAACAGTCATCCCAACTCACTTACAAGCGTTCTCTCTGTTTTCTGTTGGCTTACCAGACAAGAACGAGTGCCTGATGACTCCTAACTTGTGTGGACAAGGTGGGACTTGTGTGAACACGCCGGGAGGCTACAAATGTACATGCGCACAAGGATACGTGTATGACGAAAGGACTAAGTTGTGCAAAGGTGAGCATGCTTGATTTAATGGTGTGTCGTTTAAAACAACAAATTCACATGTAATCCTTCCGAACAATATTATGGTAAAGTTAAACCATACAGGGCAATTTGTTTTGAACTACTTCATCTATGTTTTAGTATTATAACTAATAAATTGCTGTATAACAAAGGGCAACTGTCAGTTTGATATTTAAGTATTATATATGTTGTACTTTGCTGTATTTTAGTGCACTGTAATGATATCGTATTGTATTAATATTGTATTAATATTGTATTAATATTGTATTAATATTGTATTGTATGGCATGGTATGGTGTGATAAAGTGATGTATTCTCAGTGTGCATAATATTACCTTGTAACATAAAATCCCACTTTTTGAGACTAAACGTGGCCACGTGGATTGAATCCCGTGGTCCCGAGCCGAAAGCAATGTTTCTACCTAGCCAACTGAAACGATGCCTTCCAGTTGGAATTTAATAACCCTTATAACTATCAGTCCAGTTTGTTGTGATTTTAACAATTGGTTGAACACATTGGAGCTGGCGTGGACAGCCGAGTGTGTATCCGTGTTACCAATTGGTGTTACACAAGGTAGCTAGAGTTTTACCTTTCATTTTCACCAAGAATCATTTATTGTCTTACATCAAAGCTGTCGGAGGCGGAAATGGAGGCGGAAATGGTGGGGGAAACAGTGGCGTAAATGGTTGCAAAACAGGTCAAATAAATTGTCAAGTTGGATGTACAAACATTGGTGGTCGGCAGCAGTGCGCATGCCCAAGAGGATATACGTACCACTTCCTTTACAACCAATGCGTAGGTAGGTGTTGAACTGCGTGAGCCGTGACTTGGCACTTGTCACACAACCCACGTTGAATACGCTTTAGCTGAGGCTTCAAGAAAACGCTATGAAGAAACAACGAATCGAAGAAGTTTTCTGGATAACGACCCCACCCACTCCTCTCTTAAACATAAATCTATCCCCAACCGTGACTATACATTTACCTTTGGAAGGATTAGATGGTTAGTTGCCAAGAAATTTCTTCTGATATGAGACGACAAGAATAGATATTGTACAACATGAGATGACATAATTAAATACTCAGCCAAAAACCTTAGAAGTTAGTAACAAGTGAAGTTATTTTCAAATTTTCAGAAGCTTTTTACTCATTTATTGTTACGCAACATTTTAGGGTTGTACTTTTTTACTTATAATTTTCCTTTGTACATTTTTTTTGACTGTAAACACACAGAGTCTTCCTGAAAAGTACAATGTGGTGGTGTAAGCATTTTGTCTAAAATATGATATTATTGTAAATGTTATTATCATCATTAATTTGTTGTTGTTATTATTATTATTATTATTATTATTATTATTAATTTTTCTGGATACTGGGACTTTGTGCACAGCTACACAGTTATCGAGAAGACTCGACGTTTAAAAACTCTTCCGAGGTTACCGAAGCTGATTTTATCTTCACTCTCTCGTTTTAGATATAAACGAATGCCAACAGTTTGGAGTATGTCAGAACGCGCAATGTCACAACACTATCGGTGGCTACCAGTGCGCATGCGGGCAGGGTTACGTGCCAACCCTCAATCGGCGGGGATGTCAAGGTGAGTTATCTGATGACAGCTTTTCAACCGTTTTGAAATTTTCCAAGTTAAATTAATGATCAAGTATTTGAGATTCTAATTAAAAAAATAAAAATTCAAAACTTGACTGCTATTAAACATTTGAAAATTGACTAATCTTGTATTGTTTCGGAAAACTGTTACTTAAAAGCTTTTTGAAGTGTCTGCTTTATGTTAAAATTATCGTGTACCATCTCTCCCTGTTCCACTGGTCTTTTTGTTGAGCATATAGAATCCAAACTGGAAGACCAAATGATATTGCAGCTAGTGTCATGCTTTTTATTCTTAGTCCCTACCTATAGATCTCTCCAGTCGACCTTCGGTCGCTCTCTCTTTCTTTTGTCCTGTTTCTTCCGGAATAGTGTTTGCTACCTCTGCTACCCTGAACTTTTTTCCTTTTCCTTTTCCTAACCTGTAGCATCATCTTCTCTTTATGCCGTTACAACTGCTGTTAGACTCCTTTCGATACAGTAAGTTGGACACAGAAAGACAGATGAATGTCATATCTGTTCAAAACTAGTGAAGGTGGTGGTGAATGTTTCAATATGATGATGTATAGTCATCCTGATTTTATGAAAAAGTAAACAAACATTGACCAAGCTTAGGGCGTTCTTGCAAGATGCTGATAAAACGTTTGTGACACAACAACACTGCCGTTCTAACCTCACAAGACCTGGCCTCTCAGGTGTCTTTGGATTATCATCGAAAGAGTAGAATATTGTTTTTATTTATGGTATTTGAGTTTTGTGTATCCGTCATGTTCTTAAATACGACAATACTTATGCACGGTCCCGTCTAAATTTGTTTCAGATTTGAACGAGTGTGTCACCGGCCTGAGCTCGTGTTCATATGGTTGCGTTAATAATCTTGGTGGCTTCTCCTGTCAATGTCCCACCGGATGGATTCCAGCAGGCTACGGGTAAGTAAATAATCCAGGAAACTTCGTTTGTCAAGTCAGGGATCCATGAGATGGATTCCGGCAGGCTACGGGTTAGTAAATAAGCTAGGAACTTCGTTTGTCAAGTCAGGGTTCTATAAGATAGATTCCTGCAGTCTCCGGGTGAGTAAATAACAACATAGGAAATATTGTTTACCAAGTCAGGAACCCATGAAAAAGATTCCTACAGGCTACGTGTGAGTAAAAAATTTATGAAACTTCATGTGTTAAGTCAGGGATCTATGATAAAGGTTCTACATGCTACGGGTGAGTAAATAATATAGGAAACTTCGTTTATTAAGTCAGGGATTGGTGAAAAAGATTCCTACAGGCTACGGGTGAGTTAATAATTTGGGAAGCTTTCTTCTGTCAATTCAAGGATCCATGAGATGGATTCCCACAGGTGACACAGGGTCCAACGGAATTGATTCTGGTTAGTTAAAGTTAAGTCGTTTTAGAAATGTTTTCCTGTCACGACCCAACACGAAAATCTCTGGCTGTTTGTGGGCAAGTTATGTAGGAAGATTTTCCTGTGAGTGTCTCACCTGACAAGTCCCGGATGGATATGGGTAAGCTACAGCCTGTAACAGTCTGGGAAGATTCTCCTGCTAATACATTACGCTGTCTTCAGAAACTTTTTCTATTTCCTTTGTTTTTGATGTAAATTGTTAGGAAATGTGGCAAAATAGTTAAATGGCAATGTAGACTATTTTAAAACACTTACAATAATAAAAAGAAAGGTTTTCCTGTGAGTGTCCCACCTCATAGGTCCCGGTTGGTTACAGGTAAGTTTTCTTTTGTGTATGTGTCTCGCCGGATGGATATGTGCTGTAGCCTTATTTTCAAAGATGTAATAGTAGGGAGCAATTTATCTCCTTTATTTACTTCAGAACCTGTATTTCACCATACGGTGAAAGCTGTTACGAGTGCGATCTTTCAAAGGGGAGCAACAAAGGTGTTCCACTGGTAGACGGAAACGATACCGCGCCGGCGCAGAAACGAATTCAGTCAAGCTTCGGTTCCAACCCTCAACCTGTCGGAGGCGGCCGATATCTCGCAGACCAAGGATATCGACGATCTGGACGCTATCACCAGCCTCAAAACTCTTGGCAAAGGTCCAGCTATCAGAATGGACAGCCTTATCGGCAGCAACCAAAGAGACTAATAGGCTTTAATTACCAGTACCCTTCCTCTGGAGGCGTGAGGAGAACAAGGCGCAACTCCCGTCACATTGCCAAGTTCACCTTCCGACTTCCGTTGAATACAACGTCTGCTGTACCAATAGTTAAGCTAGTGCCAGTCCTAAAGACACTCAACGGCACGTTTGAGTACGTGATTGCGCATGGCGACACGAGTGTATTTAAGGTGGACCAATACCGCGGGGTCACATATTTACACATTAAAAGGCACCTCCCTCGTAAGGGCATCTTCCGCCTGCTGATTAAAGGACTGTTACACCACAAAATCCACAAGAAAAGATCCAGGGATGAAATTGGCATGCGAGAAGCCAAGAAATTTGCAATGAAGCTCCTTATAAAAATAATCTGAACTACTGCGCTCTTGTCGACTGGGTGAAACGTATAAGGGTTCGTAGATCTTCGTGGTTTGTAATAAACCTTGAAGAACAAAAGCGTAAAACATCCTTGTACTTAGTTGAGGATTTTTGTTACATTTACGCGAAGTTCCTATAGTTTTAGGAATTGAGAAATAAGATAAACACTTGCAAAACTATGTAATTATTTTTGGTATCCCTCGTGGATCAACTAAATATTGTATTCAGTAAGTCCCATTTGTGTTGGCACAAAAGTGTGTTGGAGTAGAAACCAAAGAATGTTATATTTTACTTAGACAATTACTAGATAAAATTGTTCAAAAGTCTATAAAGTTATAAAACTGATAAAGTTTCTAGACGAAAATCAAACATTTTCGTTGAATATCACCACCAAAACTCCGTTTTGTTTAAGTTTGATTTTATATTGGAAACTTATTTTACATATTTGTAACCTTTCTAAGTCTAATTTTTATATGGTGTTGCTGTACTAGAGTAGTTAGAACAAAAGTGCGAAATGATAAGTTCTTGTCGCTTTATACAGATGTATCCGTTCCTACAAATAAAACAGCGTTGCGATTTTATTTTTTGGTAAATAACCGTAAAGCTTTTTTAACAGCGTGGTATTGTTCATCTACTGTTCAGTGTTTGAGGGAAATCGGTTGCTTAAATGGCATATAAAAGTTGCAAGAACTTGAAAGTTTCATACACTAGACGGTTGGATCATGCAACAGATTGACCTACTACTCTTTTATAGTTTCTTTTTAATATGAAGGGAAATGTAGATGATGGTAGCAAAGCGAATAAGTCCTATAAGCCCCACTGTTTGCTCTTGTGTCAATCAAAGCACAAGAACACGCCCACCGTTTTTCCAAACTTTTAAGTTAGAGTCTTTTTATCATACCTAATCTCTGCTGACCTAGTCATAAGCTCAACTTTCTTATATTAAAGTTAGACCATTGTTTCTTCTTTAGTTATTTAACAATACCACTTTTTAATTAACTGTGCGAAGTAGACACCTAAGCTGAAAATTATCGTTACTTTTGATTTACATGTTACTAGATTGCAAATGCGTGCTCTATATGACATTGCGTTGTTTGAATAGGGCTAACCTTTTCACTAACAACTACCGAACTAAGTTTTCCCGGGAAAAGCGCGCCATATTTTCAACAACTATACGGACAGGGCTGGCTTTGAAACAAAGACAAGCTGCGAACCTCCATTGGGGTAGAAAAATAAGTATTATTCGTCCTTGCAACTAGCAAAGCAACAGACTGCATGTCTATTATCCCTCAGTTACTACGAGAGTTACAAAAATAAGTATCTATTAGATAAATGCTTCAATTTATGTCCATTGCCAAGCGCGGGTAACATAACGGTTAATATATGTAAAAAGAGTATAAAGGTGTTATTAAAAGGTATTAGCAATACTTGGTTAACGTGAAAAGTCTCTTGCAGTTGCTTTTTGTTGTCTCTACGTTGATACAGCTTAGTATGAAGCCGCTTACGATTTGGTTCTCTTTTGAGCTTATTACTGTTTTTAGCAGTGGCTTGTAGGGCTTCCTCCTTCTTCGGGGGAGGGGGGTGACCTTACTCTTTTTCTACTATTGTTAAAGTACATCCCAAACTTTGTTATTTTTCCCAGAATTTTTCCGTGGATTTTCATCATGGTTGATCCTAGAAAATCCAGAAGAAGGCTTACATTATAAAGCTTTTTTGAAACTTACCAAGTGCTCGCAAAGAATACACTATGAGGAGACGGGGAACAACTGAAAACGCAATTCCATTAATCAAGAAAAATTGACGCGCCATTACAGCGTGTTCAAACATCCTGGTTTTGGAGGGATTATCCCGATTTTGCTTGCCAATCCTAAATCCCGAATCACGCACGGTCGGGATAGGGAAAATCCCGATTTTGAAGATTTGCTTCGTATTTAAGAAAGTAGTTTTCATGAGCAAAGCGGTAAACTGGAAATCAATTCACCGAGCATTCTTTACAAAATACGAGTCTTGAGTACTCGAATGAAAATCAAGACTTCCAGGTTTCAAACTTTTCTTGGGGATCATCCCCTAAACCCCCTAAAAGCTAAATGTTTCCTGTAGAATAAAAATCCCGATTTCGGAAGGTCTTCAGGTTTTTGGCACTACCTGTTCTAATTACTATTTAGTTTGTATTGTTTGTTTTTCAAGTAGGTTAGTCTGACCTCGGTAGGTAATAAGGCTAAGGAGGGGAAGGTTTGTGTTCTTACCTGGGCTGACAAACCCGAGCAGAAAAGGTCTATTTGCAACTTTACTTTTGTCTCCAATAGCTAAAATGGTAAATAACTATCAGGGCCGCATAATCCATTAAAATTTGAATCCAGCTATGGCGCTCTCTGTTCTCTGTAAAAGTGGTTATTCACAAAGCAACTCTGTTGTCTGTTGCTATAGTGACAAATAAACCAACCCTTATTTATTTATACAACATAATTCGCAAGGGTTTCCAATCACGCGAACCCTGTCTGTTGTTGTGGTGACAAAAAAAGCAGCTCTGTCGTCTGTTATTGTAGTAGCACATAAAGCAGCTCTGTCGTCTGTTTATGTGACGACTTACAAAGCAGCTCTGTAGTCTGTTGTTCTGATAACACATAAAGCAGCTCTGTCGTCTATCATTGTCGGGACACAAAAAGCAGCTCTGTCGTCTGTTATTGTGGTGACACACAAAACAGCTCTGTCGTCTGTTATTGTGGTAACACACTCTCCAACTCATACACTGAAAAAGATGCTTCAGTTATGGGAGTTAATTTGAGCATTTCAAGTCAGTATACCTGACGTTAGACAGACGTCGAGCACGTTAATGATGTCAACTATTCACCTTCCATAATTGAAGTAAATTTTGTAGAATATGAGTGTAAGTATGCACAGTATCGCAAATCGGAGCTTCAGTAATCATTTGTGCACCTCCCAGGGAACGCTATAACGTCAGTCGTAAGGTTCTCACACCAAGGTAAACCCCTCTGTCGTCTGTTATTGTGGTTGCACACAAAGCAGCTCTATCATCTGTTATTGTGATGGCTCACAAAGCAGCTCTCGTCTGTTATTGTGATGGCTCACAAAGCAGCTCTGTAGTCTGTTATTGTGATAACACATAAAGCAGCTTTGTCGTCTATTATTTACGGGACACAAAAAAGGGCCTCCGTCTGTTATTGTGGTGACACACAAAACAGCTCTGTCGTCTGTTACTGTGACGACTTACGAAGCAGCTCGATAGTCTGTTATTGTGGTGATACAAAAAAGCAGCTCTGTCGTCTGTTATTGTGGTTGCACACAAAGGAGCTCTGTCGTCTGTTATTGTGATGACAAACAAAACAGCTCTGTCGTCTGTTACTGTGATTACTCACAAAGCAGCTCTGTCGTCTGTTATTGTGGTGATACAAAAAAGCAGCTCTGTCGTCTGTTATTGTGGTGGCACACAAAACAGCTCTATCGTCTGTTATTGTGATTACTCACAAAGCAGCTCTGTCGTCTGTTATTGTGGTGACACATAAAGCGGTTCTGTCGTTTGTTATTGTGGTGACACATACAGCAGCTCTGTCGTCTGTTATTGTGGTGACACATGAAGCAGCTCTGTAGGCTGTTGTTGTGGCGACACACAAAGCAGCTCTGTCGTTTGTTATTGTGGTGTCACATAAAGCAGTTCTGTCGTTTGTTATTGTGGTGACTCATACAGCAGCTCTGTCGTCTGTTATTGTGGTGACACATGAAGCAGCTCTGTAGTCTGTTGTTGTGGCGACACACAAAGCAGCTCTGTCGTCTGTTATTGTGGTGACACATAAAGCAGCTCTGTAGTCTGTTGTTGTGGCGACACACAAAGCAGCTCTGTCGTCTGTTATTATGGTGACACACAAAACAGCTGTGTCGTTTGTTATTGTGGAGAAACACAAAGCAGCTCTATCGGTATGATTTCTTGTACGCCGAAACGTTTGACAAAATGTGAAACACTTCTTGTAAGTATCAATGAGAAACACTATCAAGAACAATATATGACACTGCCAAGACAAACTGGCGGCGAAAGTTGTGTTTCAGTTCAGAAAATATTACAAAAGTACACTGGACATTGAATTCAGTTTTATTACATTTTGATCTTGACGGCCGCGTGAGTTACCGTCGAAATTTAAAAGAGAAGAAATTTTGATAGAAAAAAGTTAGTATTTGAGTATAGGCAGTTGAGTAGTCTGAGTTTTGAAAGGCAACAAGTTCTTGTGAAAAGCATGAAACTGAATGTGTAGCCTGCGTCAAATGCGTTAACGAGAAACGTGAAACCAACTTACGGTGACCTAATTACACAGCAGACCTAGAATTGCGTTTCTTTTCCTTTCCACTGACACTGTAGGTAACTTCCATAGTTTTTCGCTTTCGCGAGAAGATGGGGTGTGCAGTTTTACGACACTTTAAGAAGTCGATGTAATCACGTCTGTACTCCTTAACGAAGATCCCGTAGACTACCGGATCAATTGCCGTGTGCAGAGACGAACCCAAGTTCCCAGATTCCAACAACGCCGATAACACCTCGGTATTTATCGTCGTCATCCCAAAATCCTTCATCAACCACGCTATTTGACCAGGCAACATACATAATGCAAACATGCTTACAATTACGGCCGTAGATTTGACAACTTGGACATTGTAACTTTTGTTAGACTGCCGTCCGGGAACGCGGAATTTGAACAATGATATCGCGACTCGTATGTAAGCAATGGTAATAAGAAGTAGGGGAAGAGCGTACTGTAGAACACACAAGCACAATGTGTAAGCTTGGCGATACTCTGGGCTCGGCCAGATTTCATAGCACTGTCCTGAGGGGTGCAACTGCATTACTCCAGTAAGGGGGAGAACGATGACAACTGAAGCAAGCCAAATAAGGCCAATCCAAATGTTGGCGGTTCGTGTGGTGGGCTTCGGTCTGAAGGGATACACTATCACCCAGTAGCGATGCAGCGACATAGCAGTTATTGTGAGTATCTCCGAACAAAACAAAGCAGTTATCATGGGATATACGGTCTTGCAATAAACGATAGTTGCTTCAATCCGGAAAAACAGCTGATACACTTTCAATGGAACATGAAAAACCAGCAACAGCACGTTGGTAAAAGACAGGTTGATAATGAAAATTTCAAAAACAGTTCTCGGAGTTTTGCGTCTGAAAATGACTGCAAGCAGGAGTCCATTTCCCAACAGACCGAGGACCATAAACGCGACATACAAACCCAGTTTGGTGTTAGCTCCCACAAGAGCAATAGTGGATGCTGGATGCAAGGTTGTATTATTCATAATGATTGAATCCCAATCAAGAAATGCTTGTTCACTGTTCGCTTTTCAGTCTTGTTCTCCTCAGCGCCAATACTGCGAATAAAGTGTAAAGAGTTATAGTAGAGCATTTAAAAAAGCAAATCAGATTTGCAATTTTCTAAGGCAAGAATATCAGTTAAAAAGAACTAATGCAAGTGGAAAGTAAGCTCACAACCAAACTTATGACACATTTATTTCAACGTTGACTTTTTACAAAAGTGTATGGCAAGGGTTCTGGAGTGTTTCCAGTTGACGTTTTTTTGTTTCAGCAAAGTGACAATCTCGAAAAAGTTATAGAAATAAATCTCAGGGAAATTAAGGAAGTGACTGCCATAGCAAAGACCAAAAATGGTTAATCCTTGTATCTAACCCCTTCCAAAATGTGTACGCTACTGTATATTGTTGTTTTTACGAACGACACAGTGAGAGACGAAACCAAAAGTACAAGATATGACTCAGGAGATTTACACGTTGCACACTGCTACCTATTGCCAACTGTACTGCTTTACAAAACACCCTTTATTAGCATCTTGGAAAATTGGACATCAATTAACAATATTTAAAACTGTTAAAATGTTTTCTACAACGTGCACACTGCTTGCTATAATATACATGTTCTTGACATAATCTTAGCAATATTAAATAATATTAGAAGAGATCGACTTTGAGAAGAAATGTAACGTCTTTCTGACTAGTTTAAACTTTGAAATCTATTAAATCAAAATATTGTCCAAAAGTTTCTAAATAAAGGAAATTCATTAAAAATAGAAAGTCGTCTTTATCTTTGCCACTGAAACAGGATACTTTATCAAATATAAAAACGCATAGATCACAAGATGATTCCCCATATCATTTTTCCAAACTACTACAAAGCGTTCAGCAGTTAGAACACAAATATGTAAACAGTTTTAGGTAAGAAGCTTATCAAACTAATGTTTTCGGATGTTTTGAGAGTATAATGTATTAACTTGACATATATTGATAAATAGCTTGAGGTTTTATCCAAATTAGTTTGGGATTTTTTTTTATTTCTCGCTTCATGTTTGAAAACACTTCTGGTGAAGCGTGTACACCGTCACGCGTCCTTTTCACTTCAAAAATATGAAACGACCATTTTTTCTGGTCTTTGCCTGAAACACAAGCGATGTCTAATGTTAACAAATCTGTAAAAATGTTAGGTTCTAAATAAGCCACCAAAACCAAAATAAATAACTTAAAAAGCTAGCGACTTATAGATCCAATTCTTATGTTTGTAATTCGAGGTGGTTATTTTCAGCGGGTTTTATGTGTTATATACCCCAGACAGTTCTTAAGTCTTCTGGAAGTGTACACGAGCGAAAACTGGTTTCAAATAAAACATTTATTTTTATAGTGTAAAAGCAAGACGATTTGTTCAAACCGAATACTTTGTAGGAAGTTGAGAAGTAATATTTAATTTAACAAAAAAATATAAATAACCAGTTTCCATCCAATACTACAAAGAAATATTTTGTATGTGAAAAGAAGAATCTGAAATCGATCCGAGTTTCCAAAGTGAAACAGTGTATTATATTTTAGGAATCGTGTTTTTGTGATCAGTTTTTAGCCTCCCCGCAAACATTCAAAAGAATTCAATAGTCAGCGAGGAGGCTGAGCCAGGGGGGTTGTTTCAATTTTTAAGAGTAAAAGTAATAGTAACATTTCCAAACTTTCTGAGCAAAAACTGTAAAACATGACTGCAGTTACAATAATTTATATGTTCTGTTTTCTTGTCACGTATTTAAGCAATAAAAAATGTTGCTTTAAAAACAGATTTCGTCTGGGGTCTCCACATCATTTTTTGTCTGGTATCATGCAGTTTCGGTTGTGTAAAATGTCAGGTGGATAACTGGTTGAAGAACAGTAAATACTCCCATTAAAAATAACTTCAATTTCAGGGGAGCCAGAAGTCTAGGGACTTTAAAAACAGACTGAAGAAAATTTGAAAACATATACATTATTCAGTGGCTACGCGTAAAATAGAAACATAATCACTCATTCAACGAGAAAACGCCACGAGTTGAAAAAGCCAGACACAAAACTAGCAAATTAAAAGGCAACAACATTTGACCTCAACTTCTTTAGTCGTGTTATAAGTCGGCTTTTCCAACGTAATTCCTCTTTATATTCGGTGCTCTCCCTTAGGCTACTAATAAATATTTTGTACAATCTTATTTAATCAGAACATTTTTTAAGCCTGTATTCTGCCCACATCCTGTCTTTGTAAGCGTAAAACAAATCAAAGGCGTATGTTTACTCTAAATTGAAATGAATATTCAGGGAAGTTTTACAGTTGGTTTAGAAAGTGATTTAGAAAATTTCCCAAATATGTTGAAACGAAACTTTACGAGAATTTTTTAGGAATTCTGTCGAACATTATTGTGAAGTCACTTTCTATTGCTCCGAGATCTAACATACTTTAACATGTAGTTGTTTTCTTCTTGTTGGACATAAGGAAAACATCTTCCTTTTTTTTCTCGAAATGTCGTAAAATATTTCTAGTTGTTTAGAAAAATTAGTGAAATGTGACTCGAGCCTATGGGCAAAAAGAGAGCTTTTCCGGCAAAATATTCATGCAGCTTTGAAACAAGAAAACAACAACTTCTCTTGGAATCTAAGAGGTTCTAGCCGCTCAAAAAGGGAAGTAATCAACAACTTAATTGCAGACTATGCTCAGATCAATGGACCTTTGCCAAAGTAACTAAAAACACTTGAGAACCTATTGAATTCGCAGCAAAGCAGCGGAGCAGAAAAGAAACAACTGAAATCACACAGTCTAAAATTTCTGTGTCAGGAAATTTCAATATTATTTCAACTCAAGCTGTTTTCGTTGGGAAATTTCTCGTCTTTATAGTTTTCGATAGCGAAGTAAACATAGTATTGAGCTCTTGTTGTAGAAAAGCCAGAAAACGAGACTGACATAAATTAGAGTTATTTTAACTATGCCCCAAGATGATAAACAATACAACAGACAGAATGGAAACACAAACCTTTCGATTAAGATGTTCTTCTTTTCTGTATATCTTCAACCGTGGCGCATCAGGAAAAACAAACTAAGAACTTGAGGAACTAGTAAAAAGGTTGTTTGTAAAACAAACTGGTCACATGTCGTGATATCGGGACATCTTACGAGAAAACGAATTGAACAATTACAATTGTATTACTTTGATAAACTAGGAACGCCAGCGGGAGACGCGATAAGGTCATTTAGTTACGACAGGAAGAACGCATCCACGCTGTTCATTTGTTGACTTTGGCGGGGTATTAATAAAGTCTGGCTCAAGAAACTCTTTATTACTTCAGTAAAGCCTTTGTGTAGCAATTAGGTTTTGCAGTTTAATCAGATGAAATTCGAACATCATTTTTGACGTGTGTTCGGTGGGTATTTTCGCACCAAGAAAAGGAACAGACGAATTACTTTGATAAAAAGGAACAGAAATCTGCACCGCACGACTTTCTTGATTCTTTTTGTGCCGTTAGGCTTTTAACTTTGGGTGTTTACAAATTAGGAAACTCATCTGTTTTCAATGGCAAAACCTGTAGCTCGTTTAATTGTCAGTACGGCAAATCAGATATATTATTTGTTTTAGCAGCCAACGCTCGTGACCATAATAACCTTAATGAAGCAGCTGGTAAATTAGACTTCTTCTGAAAGACATTACAGAATCATGGAAGAGTATTAAAGATTCAGCTCTAACAATGCTTTAATTCCAAAATATAAAACCGGACTGAGATAATAACTGCATAATTTTTCTCTTCTGTTTTATGTAGTAGGTCTGAAGATCGACTTATATGCACAGTTATTGCAACCTTTCATAGGCAGTTGTGAAACTCACCATTTTCTCGTTGCAATAAAACATCACGGATGATCTGTTTTAAAAACATCTCTTGGCTCCCTATCACTGTTCAGTTATCGGAAATAGATATACCTGTCAAATTTCATGAAAGTCGGTTATACAAAGATCAATATATCCCTATAGCAATGCAGACTGACAGTTTTTTCAATTCTCCAGGATGTGTTCAAGGCATGTTGCAGGTAAAAGCTTAGGCGAAAGAAGATGCACAGACAGTGTTAAAGATAAGAATAATTTTTACAAGAACGTTAATTCTGAGAAAAAAATATACCCGAATTTTAAGAACACATTAGAAACAATACAAAAATTAAGGCTATATAGACCTTTCTCACGTTTTTTTATTTAGTTAAAACCTGATGTTCTCGCTCTGTAAATGACAGATATGGAAAGAGCAGGTCAAAGTTAGTACATACCAAAAATTTAGG
>JAOBYF010556632.1:0-15437 GCA_025403605.1 Parazoanthus darwini
GGCAAAAGATATTAAACAGCAGCCTAGGGGGGGGTTGCGAATTTGATACCATACTTAAGAGGGGGGGGGGTTAAGTTTTGTACGACCTGTCAAAAGGATTCCCCAGCCCACCGACCCCCTTTAAAAAAATCATGCTCCCTAGGCCTCCTTCATTATTTCCTCTTAAATATTACAATTTCCAGTAATTCAAAAGATAGAAACTACAATGCAAGTGGAACTTGGAACAATAGTTTCAATCAAAGTGTATGTCGTGGTAAATTTTAGTTTTAATTATGTCTCAGATATAGAAAATGCTCGTTCCGAAATGTTTTGTTTGTATCGCCAGAATATGCTGCCCGTACATAAGCCCAGCCGAAACCCTTTACGAACTTATATAAGCCCAGGTCTTTAATGTGGGATTTTACAGTGTGTTAATAAATTCTCCTCAGAACTATAGAAACACTTTAACAAGTGGTGTCATAATATTAATGTTAAATTTTTTTGTTGATAATAAAGGCTAAAAAATATCTTGTTTGAATTTAAAACCAAAACATTTTTGACCGTGCGGTCATCATCAGTGACTGAATGGACATGCCAAATCTAGTACCCTAGCTGCCCCACCCTATACCCACATGGGTACTGAACTCCGGCGAGGGTGGTGTAGGGGGATCTGGTTCAGGCACTGAACAAGGTTTTGGTAAGCCAATCTATATGAGAAAGAAACGGCTTTCTGTGTATTTGTGCTTGCAGTAATGTGCAAACTAAAAGGTTTGTCATATTTATATTTGATTCCACGTCAAATATCGGGTAGACAACCGTTTGTGTAAGTCGGTTATATATAATCATGTCAGTATCACCAGGAACTCGCATGTTATAAATGTGTACTGCACGCTCGGTAAATTACAAGTAACTATAAATTTAGGTTTTAAAAAGTATACAAGTTTACTGAAGTGGACTGGTCAGTAACAATTTCCTGCCGAAAACAAATGTACTACTTAGTAAAACAACAGCTGAATCTGAGCTGTTGATTGCATTTCAGCAAGTGTTAACCGAAAAAATATTTAAAGCTCACTGAGAGAAAACTTGTCTTTGCTCGTTTTTTCCCTAAAAGAAAATGAAAATTTCTAAGAAAATTGTGTCAAACTGTTGAAATTGACAATTTTAAGGTTTGATGCTATGGTCAACATAAACCAACTTACCAACCGCGAAATCATAAGCAACCCCGTTATTGTTCAATCGGTGATAAAACGTAATTGTAAGTTCTTATTCTTTTTGTTTTTAATTTAGTAAATCAGCTAATTGATATTGTAACCAGAAAACTGTCCACAAAAATAACATTTGAATATTCAAAGTTCGAGCTGACTGAGAAAAGCAAGCCGTGAAGCAGCTGAAATAAAATTCAAGAAGAATAGAGTTTCATGCAGAACTGAAGTCCTGAACTGTAATACGGTTACTTTTCGCCTTTTAATGGTTTAGAAATTATTGAAAAAGTTTCAGTTTGTAAAAATGAGAAAATGTTCAAATTGATCGAGGCATATTTTGTTTATCACCTGCTGGGATTCTAAGACTGCAATTCGGGGAATTTGAAGTTTTTTTCCGTAAACACAAAAACAGTTAGCTTTGTCTTCCGATTCATTTTGCCGTGGAAACGGGAAGCGAAAATGGACGAACGCTTAGAACTGGATTTGACGAGCAAGAATACTGACATTGTCTTTACTTGTTTTGTTTCTACTTTCTGAACCAGAGACCAGACATGCTTTATAGCTGGCTTGAGTCAGTTTTTCCAAGGTCTTCCCAAAAGCAAAACTTAAATTATTGAGTTTTTCCTTTCTGCTAGGGCGAACTTCTTGCAGTAGGGCCAAAAACACTAAACTAAAGGAATTGAATGTTTTGAGAACATGTACACAACAACTGCATCCGGAGGATTTTCTGAGTTTTTTTAGAGATATAAATACGTTATATTTATAATTCTAGAATTTTTATATATTCGTTCAGTTTGCCCGAAGTGTTTATGTTCGGATTGTATCTTATTGCTTTTAAGAGACAACAATATTCTGAAAAAGAAAACTGCTGTAATAATTTATTTTGACTTTGCACTTTGAATACGCATGACAATTGCATTTTTAAAAACTGATAGGAAAAGCAAGACGTTATTAGCGAAGATCCCTAAAGATCTGTTAATGGATTAGCGACGGGAAGACACAAACAAGCGAATTAAGTGAGTGAACTTTGGCAGGAAAACCATTTGCTCGTGGACATCATATTGATAAACAAATTAATCTTTAGTTTCAAATCACAAACCCGCCGAAAATGGTCGTTTCTCTATCCACCAGCACTGGAACTTCTCTGTGAGGATTCATGGCAACAAAATTAGGGTCTTTGTGCTGCCCTTGGAACACGTCCACATCGATTATGTCTACTGGGATCTTGTTCTGAAAACGAAGGATTTTAAACATTGACTAAACATGAGGATAAATGACACTTTGCTGAGCAGCGGTTACCATGCTAAATAAAGCAAATTATTTCCTAGGTTTGGTTAAATGACACAAGATTTCATAACAAACTAAAAGGAAAACACATTCGTTAATTTTTTTTTACTCAATCGAAGCAAAAAGAATGGTACATTCAAGAAAACTTATTAGCGAAACAGGTGCATTTATGGTATCACTGAAACATCGTACACCGAGTGATGATCAGCGAAAAACAAAACTTTGAACTAATGACTTTGTGTTAATTCTTCCTTCGGCTGCCAAAGATTTTTCAGACAATACTTAGAATTTCATTAGCGGATCCAACTGTGACAATTCTTAACAGTAAAAGCATACCATTTGAATCTTCAAAATGCCGGCCGGGCTAAATCCTAGATACGGCATCATGATCATATTTGTGGTCGCTCAGTTTTGCCTTAAATTTCACAAATTGACAAGTCCCCCCCAAGTGTTACCGACCACAAAATTTTTTTATACACTCAAGAGGCAACTACAAATTCAAAGCTTCAAGTATTTAGAGAAACGTATATATCAATATCCATGATTAAGTCACAGTTTGAATCCACGAAACGTAAGAAATCAATCCTGACTTTAAGAAAAAAAAAATATCGAGTTTGAGCAGTTTTAGAGAATAAGTACATAGGAACATATCAGTAGGCTGACAACAAAATTTCGACTCACCTGCAGCAAGTATAGCCAAACTACCCGAGAACATGGCGATATTCGAACAATATATAATTTCAAAGGTTTCTTGCTCTGGCTATCTGACGTTTTCTGTCCAGATTTTGTTTTAGACATTGCTATGTTAGTCTTCAAAGACACTTCGCTTTCAGCAGAGACATTGTGAGGAGACGAAAGAGCCAAGTAATGTCCTGAATCAGCGATATTTGAGCAAAGACACTCACAGTCTTGGTGTCGACTTGCAGAATAAATGATCTGTTTACTGAATTAATGAGAATCCTTGAGTTAAAGAGCCACTGATCCGAACAGCCCATACTTGCGTCACAATGCCATTTATATAACACACTGCACGCGCACAATTCACTTTGGGGAAAAAGAATTTAAAACAGTCCTCGTCATAAACGAGTGTTGATTTGGTGTTTTATCACCATGGAACTGTGCTGAACTTTCCCAGGTGTCTACACAACACAATACTGAATGATACCAAACCAAACAAGAGATTTCAAGAGTGCAAGATAATCTATACAATAGTTCAATTACTATTATTAACAAAACAATGGTTCGGTACAACTGACCCGAAAAACTATTTTACGCTTAATCCACATTTCAGCAAGAGCACAAAAATTAAATGCAAATTGGGTTTATCACTGAAAAATGCTAATTTCAACCGCGAAACCACTTCCGCTGTACAGTGCTCGGATCGAACCAACTCATAAAAATTGACAATTGCTTTTTGATATATTTTCTGCCAGATATAATATAAAAAATCATAATTAAACTTTAAAATCGTTTTAGACAAATTAAAACCGCCAGTATTTTTGTGACTAGGCACAGCAGCCCGTAACGCAGGCTAGAAATGGTATAAACATAACTAATCTACTCTTGGTAATTGTGAATTAAGGATCCATTAAGAATTCTTAACAAATGGAGTGTGATCAATTGTGATCACAAGGAGCCTGAATGTATGAATGTATTCTATATTGTTGACGAACCTTCCATAATGCGTTTTCGTCTGAAAACGTTTTGGCCTTTCGTCTACACTAAAACGCTCGAATACGTATCGATTCGAAAACGCTGTCGAAAGTGGAGACAATTGAAAACGAAGACAATTCGTTTTAGTGTGGACGGTCGAAAACGGAGCCTTTCAAAAACGCTGACTCTCTCATGCTTTTCTTTCAGGACATTCAGGCGTGCAAAGATTTAGTTGCTATGTCACAACGAGTGCTTTTAGCATTCTGTTGATGGGCTAAAACGCTGCGAAAATAATAGTGTGTACGCGGAGCGCGCATTCTTGTAACGGTTCGATCATGAGAAAACCTGGAACGGAGCGCTTTGATCGTTTTAACCGAGCCCAGTACCTCCCGTTGATTATGTTTGGCGGGGGGCTAGGTTCTAATAAGCAGTTACCAAGTCAACAAAATAAAATCAAGATGGAGTCCACATCGTGAAAGAGTTTGTTTTTCAGCTCGAGAGTTCAAGAAACGCGATGTCTCACACAAAACTGCCACCTATCCCACCGTAAGTACATTCTTTGTTACAATAAGAATAAAACTGGGAATATTTGCTTGGCAAGAGTGAAATATTGACATTCAAACTTACAAATGAAGTCCAGATTCATCATATTTTCATTTGGTTTGAGTGTATGTAACTTGCAGTAACTTTAAGCGATTCTCTCGTCTTCTTGTTCAGTTTTCTTCAGTTTCTTGCAAAGTATTTTTCAGTATTCAGCATTCTTTAAAGGCGGTGATTGATAAGAATGTGGTATCTGCGCTTACAATTCAACCGATCGTTGATTTCTAGCTTACGCTGCATTTCATAGCAACTCAGCAACTTTCTACTAGCTAGGTGACTTACTGATAAATTTGATCAAGTTAGGGTGACTGTTCTTAAAACAGTGGCTAGCCCAGTCTGTGCAAGCCATCTGTACTGTATATTGTTTCAAAATCATTTTTTCAACTATTTGTTTAAGCATTATTTGATAGATAGTTTCATTTTGCATTAACATTTAGTCTCTTACCTAAATCATTTTGCTATTGTGTAAAATAAAATGATCACCTTTCTTGTTTGTATCTTCAAATTCAGTTCACTATCCCTGTACTCCCAGCCGGGTGCCTCACAAGTCAACACACAGTACACAGGGCTGAGTGGCCCCAGTTACTCGCTAACACAAGCCAGAGGTGCCCTTAAATACAACCTGCCGCCTTCCAAAGTGTTACAGGTACATCAGTGTAATGCCAGCAGTATTGGATCAAAGAGCAACTTTAGGGGAGGGGAGAGGGGAGCAAGTGGTTCGAGTACACCTCCATTTTCAAATTCCACAATAAACAGTCACCCTTTTTCAAAAAGTTCAACCGTCATCATTTGAGTAACACTTTGTAAATGATGATACAATAGACCAAATTTGATATATTAAAATTTAGCCTGAAACAAAAGAAATGAGCATGAGACTTCTGGGGAGTAGTCCATACAAACTCTATATTTTATTTCCCAGAGCCTCATGTTGATGTCTTTTGTTTCAGGCTGAATTTTAATGTCGATATCGAAGTTGGTCTAGATATTACATTACCATAAACTGTTCACTCTTCCAAACACTTTTGTTATAAATAGAATTTCTCGTTTTAGTCCAAACTAGTCAAAATTTAAACTGCTTCCCTAATACAATTCGCTTTACATTTATTCAGTAATGATCGGACAAGAATTTAAAACTTTTTCCATTAATTTAAAATATTTACTAATACTTTGCATTTTTTGCAAGGTCAACCATTCATAGGTCATATTAAACAGCTGTGTCACTTGATAAACAAGACATTCAGTGGCCAAAAGGCAGGGTACTACTTCTTACGTATTGTCGCTGTTCCTTCGCTCTCTCTTTTGCCATCCTCTTCTGCTCAGCAAGCATGTGAGCTACAACATCCAAAAAAATTCACTCAATTACATGTTTAACATAATGTTTTGCTACATAAAATACACATAATTCTATTCTGAAAATTGTTTGCCCAGTGCTTAGAAAAGAAGAATGCTTGGAAGCAACATAACAGGACAACTTTAAAATATATAATCCCATTCTGATTAATGAAGAAATTTATATTCTTCACCGAAATATCAAGGTCAAACACTTTCAAAGCTAAATTTGGTCGCAAAAAGCTTATGTATGCTATTTTTGGCTTGGCTTTAGGAGATTTTTTGAAAAAGTGGAATGTCTCTTCACGTAGAAGGTAATGTCAGCTATGTACAGGATGATTTTTGTGAGTAAGATTAGTTCATGCTGATAACCAGGAGGCATCGGGTTTGATTCCTTGTCTCGTCACTGTATGATCTTCTTCGGCCGAACAATCTTTGGACAACTCAGGAACATCAAGTCATTGGTTTATCCACCAGAAGGTTTGTTCATTCTTAACTGTTGCAACTAGTTACGTGAACCAACGTAAAAAAAGATAAGGTCTGTGGTTTTTGCTTTTCAGTGTAGAAGTCCAAAGCTTCTGTAGCCACAAAAGAAAATATTTGTTTGTTCATACTAAAACAAGAGCTAAAATACTGTATATCGATAAACATTCATGAATACAATCATTACGAGTACAAAGATCTGTGTTGGCACTACTGTCGCAAGATAGTGCTCTTAAATCACCAAAAAGAAGAACCTACTGCCAACACAATGCCATTACAAACATGTACGATGTGAGAACTTAGTTAGCCTCATATCTGAAATAGGTTTTTATAATTTATTAACTAATGATTATGCTGAGTACTGTTTTCAAAATTCCCTTTAGCCTCAATAGAAAAGCATTCGTATTGAGGAAGGCATGCAAACCAGACAATAAGTGTTACATTTAAGAGAGTTGCTCTGTTGCGCCTCTAAACTACTGTTATGACTATTATTTAGTAATGAGAACTACGATCATGTTACTGAATAGACATTAAATCTATTGGTTTAAAGATAAATATAATTCCAGACTAAAATCACTTCACATGGGAATGCAATCAGCTGGTCACCTTCTTATCGTCTACTTTAGAAAACAGAATAAGAAAAGCTCAACTTTGCGGTTTTCTAGAAAACATGAACATAGTATGATTCATTTCAATATTTGACGTTGTGCAACTTCTAATTTAACTGAAGTTTCTAATATTTCATGTTCACACAATTTCACGTAAAATTAAAAGGAAAGACATGAGTTATACAAAAAATGGAAAACATTTTTGTTCAACCAGATGTCTTCATTGACGTTTGTGTCCTACTTGCTCAAGGTCCCTATTAACCTTTCCTGTAGATACCATAGAGCTTCACAGGCTATTTCAAAATGGGTTGTTCTAATGCATTTGATGTGCGCACCGCCAAACTGTTGATTCATTGTTAGATTTGAAGGGCAAATTGAAGTTTCTGCAATAGATAGTACGTATACCAAGTTTGGGCAATGAAATTGCTTTCAATACCATAAAGTTTTCTTGTGTGCAACAAATACCTCATCTGAACGGCTGGGTGTATACAGATTAAATCGACAAATGAATGCACTATAAACAAGACAACCTTTTCTTAAATAGCTTCACAATTTGTAAGAAATTGTAGGTTCTTGCACAGGGGTTTTTGCCACATGATATCATGACTGTAAAGATTTTCATTGGTAAATAACAAAAAGTACAACTGTACAAAAATGTGGAAATAGTACTAAAAAACCCGTTCACGCCAGATTACTGCAGATTTTTCAACTGGCGGCTTGTTAAAAGATAATAGTACTGCAAATTCAGCTGTATTCCAGGCAAGTACATATATTTCTTCAAAAATGTTATACCTGCAAAACTATTTACAAAATCACAACTAATCAAACTAATCAAAGTGCTAAGGTTAAGCAATCTCAGAATAAAATGTTTGACAAGTTAGCAAAATAAGCTATCAGAGATTGGCTTCAGGGTCGTTGCACCAGGGTCAAGGATTTTCAGTTATGTCTGTGAGCCCTGTTATACAGACAGCTTATAGTAAATAATCATAATATCATTGTAATAATAGCTGTAGTAATAATAATAATATTAATAACTAGTAACTAACAATGGACAGTTACATAGTGGTCAGCCTAAGCTACCGATGATGGACACTAGTTTGTAAGGGTAACATCGCCTTTTCAAGAAAAATTAACGAAAAAATACCACGAGTTCAAAGCAGAAGTGGTGTTCATTTCATACAAGAGGTACCTTTTTTCGAGAACACAAGTGGTGTCTCCTGTTAATTCCATACCTACAAAAATTACCTTTTTTCTAACAATTCACCATCATTTCCAAATATTTTCTGAAGTGCTTCAAAAAGACTTCCAATTTCTGAAGATTTTCCAATATATTTTTTGAAAAACTCCAAAGGTTCCCAAAGATTTTAAGAAAATTTCCGAAGATTTTTCAAAAATTACCATATGACACCAAAACTTTTTCAGTTATTTCTGAATTTTTCAAAATGTTGATGAATTCATTCCAAGATGATAGTTCCAATTTAGGTTTTAATTGCACATATGCTATTGTTATATTTAAAAAAAAGGAAAATTACAGCTATGCACCCAGTCAAAGGCCAGTATTTTTTGTAGGTGTGGTTTTGGACATTGTTAGGATGACTAATCTCTCTAAAGGCCAGTTTTTTCACTGCTGAATCATGATCACTGGATTGGGTTTCCGTTTTGAAAAGTTTAACTCATGTGGCATTAATCAAAGGAACTTTAAAAGAAATATCTTAATCCACAAAAACACCATCAAATCCCTTCTTCCAAGGTTTGATGCATTTTAAACCAATTTGTTACCTTGTGTATGATTTCAGGTCATGACCATGACAGGACAAACAACTTGAAACCAACCTAACCATAGCCTTAAACAAACCATCTGAACCATTCTACTATCTAGAAACATATTTATTTGGAACTTCAACTGGTAAGTTAATTAACATGCCACACATACCCTAGCTTGAATGTTACTAATATTTCTTGTTAATAAGCTTTTGGACATACCTAAAACCATGACTCACAACTTCCTAGGCATTTTAGCTCTAAATATAAACTACAATTTCAGCACACACTGTAGTTCTATTAAATGAAGCAGATAAATAGAAAAACAGTTACAATCCTAGACAAAAAGATTTAGTTCCAGCTTTTGGCTTTCAGGGTTGTTTCAGATTTTGGCACTGTTGAGCTAAACAAATCCCTTTAGAAGTCCGTGTGTTTAGAACTCCCTTCTCCCACACACAGACACACACACAATCGTTTTGACTAATGAGTTTATCAATGATAGCCCCCGGCAAGGGGATGCAATATTAAGCATTGTCAACAATTGCTTTTAAAGTATTTCAGTTTGTGATCTTGTCTCAACAGAACTTTATCAACCAGGTATTGTAACTGTTTCAAGAGACATAACTTTATTTACTACACTTTTGCACACTCAAAACAAAAGGAAGAAAGAACAAGTAGACAATTTCAAGGAACAAAAATGGCAATTTTAGAAATCACCTCTTTCCTTTTTGGTTTGCTTGGCTGTCTGGATGATCTGTTGTCTCTCGATCTTCTTCCTCAACCTGGCCTCAGCTGTGTTCAAGAACACACTTGAGCTCAGGGTCACTCTTACTTAATAAATGAAACACAACAAATACCCCACACTTAAACCTGTACCCATACCCACAACCACACCCACAACCACGCCCACGCCCACAACCACGCCCACAGTCACACCCATACCAGCACCCACACCTATTCTCATAACCATGCTCAAACCACTTCATGTCAAGGCCCACATCATCCATACCCCACAACCACACCAGTCCTGCACCCACACCCATACATGTATTACAGTATATAGATACCAAACAAACATTTTAATTATGATGCTGGCCAAACTAAGGTCATTGCAAATGTACTCTCCCACATGCAGTAATTGTTAGTTGGTTGTGATTTCCGTTCTTGATGGCAAACAAATAAATAGATTATACTTTGAAGTCCCAAGCAGTACTTTTCATTTTTGGATCATCATCAAACAAACCAAAAATTTTGATTTGCTCCAAACTGCTTTTTTTATGTACTACTTTAAATAGTAAGCACAAGAACTCATATTTCTCCTTATCCATTATTGCTATGTCAGACACACAGTGCATTTTGCCATGCAATTTGATTCATAATGTGTTCATTGTTGCAAGACAAGCCTGTTGCACACAATTGCAGCATGTAAAGACTCAGCCACACACTGAAATATTTCATGCGACATTGTTTGCAATTGATTCCATCAAGTATAGCTACTCTCCAAAACAACTATGTGCAATGTTGCAGAAGTACAGTAAGATCAGATTCTACTTTGCACAATGTTGCATGCAATAATATTGCAAAGGTGGCCACTCCATACAATTCGTGTAGGCCTTAATACACCTACGCCCATTGCAGCAAATCACCAGTTAATTCAGCAAATCAAATTGTGTAATTTTATCACATGTCTTGACTTTCCAAAATGGCAGACAAAGCATGTTGGTCAGATGAATGACTACCTGTAATAATCCATTTTTTTGACTTCATCTAAAAAGAAAAGTTTTGTAATGAAAGAAAAGACTGATACTTGAATGCGCTTAGAAAAAAATACGCCTGGAACACAGTGATCCATCCTTACCTCTTTCTTTCTTTTGTTGCTTGGCAGCTTCTATTGCAGCTTGTCTTTCCATTTTGCGATGCAGCTTGGCTTCTTGTGCCTTCCTGGCCATTTCTGTATGGTATTGAAGGGGAGTATGCATCTTGAATGTACATGATGGTTGTTACTGCCAAGTTTTTGACCCTTAAATATGCTTAGGCCTTTTGGACAAACACCAATGTTAATAGAGGGAGGGTCATTGGGACCCCCCCCCCCTCCCCCAATTGTTTTTGAAATAGTTACAGGTGAAAGCTGGCACATTATATCCTTGAAAGTAATGTTCAGAAAGTATAATCTATGGGCTCAATAAGAAAAATAACAAAAAACAAAGGAAATAATTGAAAACAGAAAACATTTTGCAAAATTACATGTAATAAGTCCCCTTTTTCTATTCAAACTTTAAATTGCATGATTATCTTTGCCTAAATTATAAGTGAAAACAACATCCAATTAGTGTCAGAAGATATGTCCTTAGTTTGACTACAGGTGCATACTACTGTTTCATTTTTATTGTTGCAAAGTTTCAGATTTCAGATCAGAAAAAAACTCAGGAGGGGGTAGTTCCATCCCCCCTTATGATAAGGGTTATGATATGGGTTATGAAGCTTCTATATTAATTATCAATGAGTAAGTCACAACTACTATAAATGTCACATTGACAAATAAAAATGAGCGACATTAAAGTTAAATCAATAAATAGGCTTCTTAAGGCAAGAATATCTAATTAGTAAATTATTTTTCAAGATTCCCCTCAAATGTAAATTTAAACCTTCTACAAAACATAGGGGTCACTGATCATGAACCTATCCTTGTCAAAGATAAGTGGTCATACAGCACAAATCATGTAGCTTTGGGCAAAAACCAAGCTGTAAGATTGTAGACACTGTAAAGCTATTGTAAGTACTATGGTATGAAAACACAAGTTGCAACCAGTGGGAGTAGATGTACAAGCCCATCATAAACTGAAAAGCTTGTTGTTAGTACTACTTAACAAAACTGTACAGTCCAATTAGATTTATTTAACATACCTGCCACCAGAATCAGTTTGACATCAAGGATATACTGTCTGTGTGTGCTAGTACTTAGCCAACATTTAAAGGACCAAAACACAGTTTTGCTGTGGCACGACTTTAGCACGGCGACTTAAAACAACCCGCGCCAAAGTCGTGTAGCACGGCTCGACTCAAATGTGAACGTCTGAAAGCAAGCTGAGCCGAAGTCGTGCTACAGTCGAGCTAGCTCGGCACGACTCTAGCGCGGCGTTTGAAACGGGCCTAGGAGGGAAGAAGCGCTTTGTAGAATCGCATTGCATTCTGTTTTAGTGTTATAGGAGCGCTCGGGATTCCAGTTATAAGCGTTCTGTGGCTTGCTCCTTGCCGATGTTTGTCTGAGGGATTTACCAAACGGCTTACTCTTGGTAGTTGAGGTAAAAGGCCATAGTTATTACAAGAGTTCTGAAACGTTCTTAAGGAAGAACGACAAAAAAGTATAAAAGCAGATATACGGGGAAAATATGAGAATGAAGTTTTGCATTTTGTGGGGAAGAGAGAGGGCGTTGTTCAACTGTTGTTTCTCAATAGATAGAACCCGGAGGGCTTGGTACAAACATATCTTTAACGGGCAATCGATCGATACCGAGATGATGAAAAACCAAGGCTGTCGGACGCCCATGTTTTGTGATAAACATGGAAAAAGTAAACATTAAGTATTTGATTCGAGGCTTTCGGGTTTCAGTGCTCTAGAAGTATGGAAGTAGGCTGTTTATTCTGACGTATTCTTATATGTTGTTCCCGATTGTTCTGGAACCTTTCAGGACTGTGCTGCGAGACTTTTTAATCAGCTTACTAAGAGAAATTAGAAACGGTATCGTCTCTTCTACTCTTACTCGCTAATGTGAGTGCCACTTTGTCTCCGCCGCAAAGGCTAACTAAGATGAGTGTTATATAGTGTACAGCCATAATGACAACACACACAATTGTATAACAATACCGTTATTAGTTTTAAGTCATTATAGTCATGTTAATGTATAGATCGTTGTATGGTCTCTGTTTTTAATTTGTTTTCTTAGTTACTTAGTTACTCAGGACAGAATATCCACCATGTGGAATACTAATAAACCATTAAAAATATTATCATTGTTATTATAAATATCATAAACATCATCATCATCACCATCACCATCATTATCATAATTATTATTATATTATTATTATTACTGATATAAGGGTAGAAGATATTTTTGTTGGGGCCAGCGGTCGTTGTCACTGAACACATTCACTAGTGGGGTCACGTACAGGATCTCGATCTCGTCGAGCACCAACAACAGATGATCAAAAACTTGCATTTGTCCCAACATGCTTTTAGGTCGTAGCGCAACCTTGGATGTACACGTAGATAATGACTTGACTTGGTGAATTGTCTAAAAATATATCCTCTGTCTTTGGCGCCCTGAAACGGCTTAGACCATCTATATATATGTATCCACAGTCATTGATATAAAAGATTTACAACTGGCATATCAGGCCTCGTTTAGAGTACTGCATTGGTATGGGATGACATATGTCATAAGTGGACACTTGAGTAAGAAACATTAAAGGCTCCAAAATCGCGTCACCAGAACCATTACAAAATCAAATTTCGAAACTAGCTCATTTATTCTTCGTAGTGCACTAGGGTAGGAAAATTTAAGTACAATAGTCAACAACGACAAAGGCAAAATTCTCACTGATGTATTTGCAAGGTATATTCAATGAACGTAGCACCAACTATAATTTATAAGTTTCAAACAAACTCCAGAAATCAAACCAACACTGAACCGAGAACAGACTACCTCGAACGAAGTTATGAATACAGTGAGTGCCTTTTCATGGAATGATCTTCCAAATTCTCTCAAATCTAATAACAGTCTGGGGGTCTCGAGAAAGTTTAAAAGCCACTTTTCCTCAATGGGCTCTCACACAGCAATCATGTAATCCAGTGTATCTATTAAATATTGCTACTGTGTATTTTTGCTATTGATTGAACACTGTATTGACATAAAATAAATTGCTCGGGAAAATATTTTTATTAATATAAATAACTTAAATTCGCTTGGATATATGACTGCTAAAAAAACGGTCTGTCATGTCGCATAAACACACAATTTTAAGGAAGTGCTGTGATGTGTTCCGATTCTGCATATAGACAGTAAAGGATGATCTCTTTAGCTATAAATAAGTTTGTTTTTCTTTAAAAATCTACTTATAAAACAAACTGTTGATATTAAAATGTTTTATCTCATTATGAGACAATTTGTTTTCTCACTCTAAAACTCAATGAGTACCTGACAGTTTCGATTATTAATGATGAAACAAAGATCGAAAATAAACATAGATATTGAATAATCAAATTTTGATTCGTATCCACAAAAAATGGAGTTCTACTATCAAATATGTAAACTGCTAAATATAGCGGGAAAATACCATGTTCCAAATTGTTTATCTCGTTCTTTGTTTCATTTTGTACTCAATTCACTAGTGTTCTTTTCAAGACCAGTTCTGTTTTCCGCTATGAAAGCGTATAAAATAAATTAAAGATAAAATAAATTAGCCTAACTTGTATTAATTTTTGTTAACAAAATCCGTAGACCATGTGGTTAAACGACCATCTTTTTCGTATCACGGCCATCATTGGGCCCGAGCAACGTTGTACCACTGTCCAAAATTGTTCTTTTCAGACTTAAATTAAAATTCGCCTGCGTTTCTTTCTTCCTTTAAGGCGAATTGTATCCCCGAAACTACTCCGGAGAGCACGTCTTTTAGGTCAAAAAGTACTCACTTAATCGTAATCGTTTTCCAAAATTAGTATCCTAAGGTTGAGTTACCCATTTTAAGATTGGGTAATAGAACACTTATTGTAATAGTGTTATTCAATGAATGAACTAGTTCTGTAATACACGCATAATTTTGTCAATTATTAAACCAACAGAAACCAAACTTTGAAAAGGTTATATATATAAAATTAACGAAATGATTTATCTCGTAAAATCCTGACTGGTTAATGAAGGATTCCTGACTATCGTTTTAGTCAACATATTTCTCCATTCTGACGTCACGCTGTCAAAGGGTGGGTCAACTGGACTTGTCTCGCAGACAAACCGCTGACTCAATCACAAGCGGCACAACAGGCGCAAGTACAAGATACTTTCTTTTCTTTCTTATAGTTCAGCTGTTTCCTCAATTTATTTCACTGCAAAGCCCACGATGTGCGGTTTCATGAGGAAACACAGGTTTGTGAGATCAGTGGCGATGAATCTCTCGCAACACACTTTACTAAATCCTGCATCTTCGATGTACGTCGCCGCATCGCCTGCGCATGTGCAGCCATCACTCAGGTATTTCCAGAAATAATCAAGTTTCTGTTGAAGCTTACGTCTCATTGCCCCAGGTTCAGCTGCGGAAATCATTATAATTCAGTTATATTCTACTCTCCATTTGTGCGCCTATATCAATATCTATGACTACGTATTTTGTATGTACGTGTGTGTGTCCGTCTTTCTGTATCTCAAGCCTGTGTCTGTATATGTATGTACGTGCGTTTGTAGGTATGTATGTATGTATGTATGTATGTATGTATGTATGTGTGTATGTATGTATGTATGTATGTATGTATGTATGTATG